>JACEFZ010021420.1:92500-360000 GCA_014155875.1 Cepaea nemoralis
AGTTATCAATGAGTTCCTGTAAATAAAACTAGGTCCCGCTTGGCCCTTGATACGGATAGAATTGAGAGAAATCTCAAACTGACTGTGAGCTCTTATTAAATATTATTACGTATCAAAATCTTCAGCTTGGCCATTATCTTCAAAGTCATTTACCTTGCGGTTCCAGCGTTGAACATTTGTTCATTTTGCATTTACGATTGTTGTGTCGAGCCAGACATTTAAGTGACATACTATTTGCTCATTTGCGTTTAACAGTTTATGAACACGCCGGACTTATAGTATGGCACTCAGCATGCTTTCTGAGTCAGTTACAATCACAATGTGTGTATGTATCGTGTTCTCTATTACAGCGGAAAGCTGCATTGACCACCTCCACCTCCATTCTTAAGCTAGATGTTGTGTCATCATACGCCAGGCTCTCCTGCACCAAACGTCGACCATTAGCTTTTGCTAAGAATCCCCAGGCACTTCTCCTACCTCTCAACACCGAACCATCCGTGTAGATAATCACATCACCCGGGCGAGAATTATCCTGAATTAGTTGCTGAATTTTCCACTTCCGTGGCCCCTGCTGGCCACTCCCTGCACTCCCGGCTCAATGTGATTATAACTCTGCACAAGTCTGACTGCTCGGCTGGCACTTTGACCCACTCCTCTCCTCGCCTGATGTTCTCCAAGTGGCACACCTGTCTGATCGTATCCTCCGCCTGAGCCATCCATGATTTCCCTCTTATCAGTCTCTGACCCTTAACTACGTCCAGCGCCTCATGCAACGGGTGATCTGTGTCTGCAGCTACTCTGAGGTATGCCTTCGCCTGCATCACCTTGTGCCTACCAGCAACAGTAGGCAGACCAAGGATGTAACGCATACACACTACTGGGGTGTCTCTGGTGCATCCCAGAATGACCCGCATAGCTTCGTTCTGTATGCGCTCTAATTTCACCAGCTGACTCTTTGAGACAGTGAGCAGTCCTAGTCCATAATCAATCACTGAGAGGATCAAGTGCTGGTATAGTGTGAAGAGCATTCTCTGCTCTGTGTCCATTGCAGCCATAGTTTTAAGTGCATTGAGTCCCTTTTGAGATCTTGTCACAACCGTCTCCACATGGTCCTTGAAGGACAGACTCCTGTCAAATGTGATTCCCAGATACTTCAGTTTGTTCTCTCTGTTGACGCTTCTCCCATCTATCGTGAGGCTTGGGGCATCATCTCTCACAATCCTGTTGTCCAGAGAGCACCACAAAACAGCCGCCTTTTCCGGGTGGATGACAGCACTCATTTCAGTGCACCAGTCAATCACTTTGTCTACTGTCGCCTGTAGCTCCCGGGCTGTTTGATCCCTATTTCTCCCCTATGCAAGAATATCATCTGCAAATGTTAGAATCCTTCCAACCCCTGGTGCTTCTAGGTATGCAATCTTGCTCGTATACACATTAAAGAGCACCGGTGAGATTGCAGATCCCTGTGGCAGTCCCGGGGTTAAAATATGTGGCTCTGAGGTCCATGCACCCAGACGGAGAGCAACCCGACGAGAATGCAGGACGGCTGCTATCCAGTTCACCAACCAGGGATTGACCCCCTTCTCCATAAGTGCGGTCATCAAAATATCATAGCGAACTCTATTGTACGCATCCTCGAGATCAAGCGCTGCCGCCATCGTTTCCTGTCTACTCTGGAACCCCTCATAAACGTCAAAGGCAAAAGTGGCTGCATTTGACCAGGTATCTTTTCCTGGCCTGTAGCTCCCCAGGCCTCTTGGAAGAAGCTTCCCCCTTTCCAAAAAATTCCTGCAGCTTAACAGCGACTATCTTCTCTAGAACCTTCCCAAATGTATTTTGAAGGCTGATGATCCTAAAGCCGCTAAGTTTTGAATGATCCTTGAATGGTTTTGGGAGAGGCATGTGATAGCTATGTAACCAATCCTGCGGTACTGATGCTGTCTTAATGCTCTGATTCAAGCAGTCGACCGTCTCCTTCAGGTCTACATCGCTCTAAGCCTTCATGTGGCCATACCTGACACCATCAGGCCCTGGTGCCGTGTCTTTTGCCTTTTTCAAAATATGTTTAACATCTTCAACCCGTATGATGTCTTCATAAGGCATATTCTCCATTGTGCCAGATAATTCCTCTCTAACTGCATCCCTGGTATCCGCATCATTATGATTGGTCTGCTCTAAAAATCTCTGGAGAAACGCCTCCCCTTTCTCCTTGTCTGTTGTCACGCATACACCATCCTCTTTATAAATTGTTCCCACTGTCATAGGCCGATCTTTTCTTTGCATATGTCTGTGCAGTTTCCAGAATTTACGCAGTGTTTTATCACCTCCAATCTCCTTCATAAAACATTCCCATTTTACGTTCTTGGCCTCTGCAGCACATCGCTTGAAAGCCTCCACCTTGTCTTTCTTGACATTTCCCGCTGTGTCCACTTCCTCTCGTGAGCTTCGGGATGTCTGTCGCACTTTCCTTACCTGCTTCACTGCAGCTTTCTTTGCTTTCCAAACATTGTCTACTTCTGGGGTCCACGATGGGGGATGCAAAAAAGGAGTTTTAACAGTCTTGTTGCATGCCCCCTGTCTGAGGCGTCCAAGAAGGCCGTCGGTCCACTCATACCGGAAGGTCTTGCGCGCTCTCACAGCCTTTACTTTCCTGGACTTAGAGATCAGGAATGAGCATGGCATGTGATCACTCCCATGGTCATTCAAAACAGTCCATTTTACATCAAAGATTGATGACTGGGAGACAAGTGCCAAATCAATAGCAGTGTCTGCATCGCCAGGCCTCATTGCCATTCTAGTCGGCCTATCATCATTTATGCAGACCACATCGGAGTCCACCATGGCATCCGCAAGGGCAATTCCTTGTCGGTTTTCTCCACTACTGTCCCAATCTCTGTTCCTCGCATTGAAGTCTCCACATATGAGTAGCCTATCACCTGGTAATTCCTCCAATTCCTTAAGCCAGTCCCATTGTTCCTTTCTGACAAAAAAGTCCACTGTGGTATATACATTTATTATGTTCCAACTTAGGCCACCAATCTCCATTTGTATACCTTGGACCTCTCTTGCACTATGATTCCACTGGCTCAAGTCAAGTGTCATATGCTTCACTCCTTTCTTCACCAGCAGACCTTGCCCATGTCTCTTCTGCCCAGTGGGGTTTATATAACTGACGAACCCAGGGCAATTGTGTTTGTCTGTATTTAACTCCTGGAGCATGAGGACGTCAAAATCATATATTAGCCTTTCCAATACAGGACCTCTCTGCCTGGCACTACGACAGTTCCAGTATCCCACTCTTACATGGTTGAAACCTAATCTTTCCACTTTTCGTCTTGTTCTACTGGCGCCTGCCCTCCTATTTCTATGCCGTCTTCTCACACCATTGCCTCACCTTCTCCTCCTCACTCTCTCTTCGCTAGCCGCTGAAAGATGTGTCAAGCGCAGAGCACGTGCTCCGTAGCTCCGGCGACGATTCACATGTTTAATTAAATCCATAAGCAAAGTTTGGAAACTGCAGGAACAAAACGGTCACCCTAGCATTTGTTACTTTGGAATGAATTGTGTATGTATCACTTGACTGTGTTCAGCACTCAATTTATTCTATCGTATGAAACAACAAATCTCTGTTGTCATGTTCTAACATTCTAACAAAAATATCTAATATCCATATATTTTATCACTCGTACCATGATATATGAATGTCAGTGAATGATATGTTAATATTAAATGTGAACTATATGACTGACATGACCCTCACTTCGACAGTGTGATGAGTGAATCATGACGTACAATAACACATGCATGATATTTTAAATGTTTGTTTGACATGATGATTAGCATCTATGTGTTTGTGACATCGAAGTATGATACTGATCAGTGATGATAAATATGGATGGTGTATGCACTGTAATTTATCATGGCTGTAAATATCTTATACAATTAATATAATAGCGTTCGTCCTTGTGGGTGCCCGCTGGTGTAGCTCACTATCGCCTCAATTTAGGTCGCGATCAACTAGAACTGGAACTACAGTCTGACATCACCAGAACACGACCTTCGGAATAATGTCGAGCTGCCAAGGTTCGAATGACATCACCATCGTCCTCTATGTAATGTCACTACACAACATCACTCGAAATATTGTCGGCTTGAAAAGGTCCGCATGTTCGCAACATGTTTTTCTATAAAATCTGGCAAGTAAGCATAGCGGAAAAATCTGTACATCACTGACAATAATTATCTTACTTAAGTAATATGTGTTTAATTGATTGTTGTGTAATTGAATACATTCTATATGGGCGTTTAGAAGTGAACTTATTATTCGTCCTGTCGTATTACATGTATGCACGCAGACAATAACATGAAATGTGATATCTGTATCGATTTCTACAGTCTACTGAGAAGATCATCCAGGTTATTATCTTTACACGGTATGTGATAGATATCGAAATCATAGTCTTGCAAAGGAATAGACCATCTGTGTATTCTGGAGTTTTTAGGATGGCCATCTTTAAAGACTTGTAAAGGCTTATTATCAGATAGAACAAGAAATTTCCTACCTAGCAGATATTTAGAAAACTTATTGGCGCTTTCTTTCAGAGCCAAAGCTTCAAGTTCAGTGACAGCATATTTATTTTGAGTGTCTGATAGTTTCCTACTAAAGTACAGAACAGGATTGTAATTTACCATCATGAATTTGCAAAAGAATCGCTGAAATTGCATGAAAACTCGCGTCCGTCTGAACTATGAAGTCTTTTGAAATATCAGGTAGTTTTAGTATTGGACAACTACTGAAAAGATTCTTAATCTGTTGTAGAAGTTTATCGTGTTCATCTGTCCATCCAATCTTAGCAGGTTGACCTTTTTTCAATAGTTCTGAAAAAGTTGCTGTCATATTAGCGAAATTAGGAATGAACTTTTGGTAATAATTTATGAGTCCTAAAACACTTCTAACTTCCTTTTTGGTGGTGGGAGGTTTAATGTTTAATATTTTGGTGACTACGTGTGGGTCTGTTTTACAAAATCCATTAGAAATTCTATGTCCAAGAAATTGAACTTCGGTGAACCCTATTACAACTTTGCTAGGTTTAGCTTTAAGTCCATATTGTTGTATCCTTTGGAATACCTGTTTTAGGATCTTAATGTGTGTATCGATATCTGTAGTGTGTATGCAGATATCATCCATATAAGTTGCTACCATTTTAGCGAAATATAAGATGATAGTTGTTTAATTGTCCCGACACACTCTTAACTTTCTTCTTGGTGTTGGTAGATTAAAATTTTAGAATTTTGAGAACCGAAATGAGGTTTGTTTTCCGAGTCGCTTCTTATTAACGGAACAGGATAAAGAAGACTGGAATAAAATTTGAATTTTGTTAACCAATACTCTTTCTTGAATTTGTGGTGTGTCTTTTCTGAATGTATGTTTGCATTTTCATATTTTAACTTTGTTGACATGAGCAATGTTATAGCTTTCAATTTTGTGTATAATGTATACCCCATATGTAGTATCTAAGCCGGGTCCCTTGGGTGTCAGTGTCTGGACATCACTCGCCACCTGCTCGTGGTGGCGAGGCCCTGGAGGATTTGACGCTGTGCCGTCAGCGTCTGCAACCTATCTTGTGACAGACGTATTGGTTACCCATTCCTCTGGAATACGCAAGAATTAGGTCGAGAGAGGGATCATATCGTTTGGGCATCACATGTTTCTCTGAAGCTCTGCCCAGGCATTGTGATGGAATTTTGGCCACATTCCAACTCACATACTTTGGTCTGTCAAGACTGCAAGGTGCCAAAACATATGTAGTAGTGGTGTTGTTCTGATATATCTCAAGCAGAGACAAGTTAAGTAAACAAGGTAAGCAAAGACAAATGTAAATTGTTTTCTGTAATGCTCTTTCCATTTACTTAACCAGTTTGTAAAATATTGTTTTACTTGTGAGTAGATGTTTGTGACATATGTCGTGGTTTGTGAGTATATGTTTGTATGTGAATAAATGTTTGTAACGGCGCAAGCAATATGAGTAAGAACTATTATCATCATATGAAAAATAAATATGGTTATGATGTTCCATTGCCATTGTTCTGTGGACTGTATATGTTGTTTGTTAACAGTAGATGTACTATTGGCTGGTGTTATAACTTTATTCTAATTTTATGTGGTTTCTGTTGGTTCGTCTGACTGGTGTTATTTGCAGAAAGATGAGATTGTCTGATTGTTTTATTTTGTTGTTCAATCACACTTGCTGTCGATTCAGGAATTAATTTGTTTAGTTGAGAAGTATCAACATTCACATGATTGGATTTGACTACTTCATGGACTGTATGGTGTAAACATTTTTGTACTGTCTATATTTTCCCTTGCTTTTTCCAGTGCGGATTTAGCAAATTTACATGCTGTCATTATTTTGTCTCTTAGATGTGTTACCATCTCGTACGCCTCCCTTTTCGGGTGGTCATGTACTTTACTTGTGAGCAAATCATTATACAATGTTAATGGGCCACGTGGATTTGCTTCGCAAACGAGTTCGAATGGGGAAAACCCTGTGCTCGCCTGTGGCACCTCTCGGTGCGCAAACAGTACCGCTGGTAACAAAATGTCCCAATCTTTGGGTTGTTCAGCCGCAACTTTTGCTAGGGTTCCTTTCAGTACCCCGTTATAATTTTCATTGATGCCGTTTGTCATTGGGTGGTACTGCGAACTGAACACCTGAGGTATGCCCAGCATCTTCATGGCTGCTTGGGTAGCTTCAGAAATAAATTGGCTACCTCTGTCGGATAGTATGTATAATGGGAAACCTATCCTACTGATAATTAAAAGAAATGAATCTAAGATGGATCTAGATGTGATGGATCTCAATGGGATCGCTTCAGTCCATCTAGTACATAGATCTATCATCGTTAGAATGAATCTATTGCCTAGATATGTTGTCGTGTTGAGTGGGCCTACGATATCGACAGCTATTTTCTGAAACGGTCGAGATGCCAGATCAGTTTGTTGAAATGGTGCTTTAGGATGTTTACCTTTCGGTGTAGTCCTTTGGCATAGCCCGCATGATCGGACATGTCTTGCAATGTCCTTCGAAAAACCAGGTCAATAGAATTGTGCTAAAATTCTCTGTGTAGTTTTGGATATCCCCATGTGACCTGCAAATGGGGATTCATGTGCAAGTTTCAGTGCATCGTCGCAATATTTACTAGGCAGCACTATTTGTAATAGAAGTGTTGATCTTTTTCTGTATCGCTTGGTCAGTATGTTATTATCTAAAGTAAATTCCCACTTATCATTTTTCGCTTGTTTGGCTTGCTTGTGTATGTTCTTAAAACATGGATGTAATGTGGGGTCATGTTTCTTTTCCGTGGCCAAGTCTTTCGTCAGTAACAAAGGGTTTTGTGTATTGTAATTTACAGTCTGTGGGGATGTCGTGTGCATATTTTCTTCTTCTATTTGTTGTCGCACCTGGGCTCTCGTGAGTGCATTCGTCGGTGTATGCTCGGTCTCCCAGTCGATCGCTTCTTCATGGGTACAATCTATGACATTTGGAATGTTCCCAATTAGTAGACCAGCACATTGGTTCGGTAAAACCGCTGCTTTCACTCTGCCTTCAAAGTATGGGGACTTTATTGTGAACCATGCAATCTTGTGTCTCTCCAGCGTACCGCCAAAAGTTCTACATGCATCACTTTTGCCTGTGTAGCCTTTTGTATTCACGAGCTTCTGGTCGGCTCCAATAATGGACGCGCCTGTGTCCCTAACACACGTAGTTGTAGATCCATTGACCCATGCCTGATGGAGCTTCAGGGTATCATTCTGAATGTTAACAGCATTGGCCTCTTGAATTGTTACATTGTGGTCACATGTCAGATTACCCTCTGTATGGAATTCTTTGCACACGTTACACGGTCTGTCATTGGGGAATGTCTCTAGTATGGCTGCATGAGTGTCTTCGAATTCGTCTGTGTCGCTACTGGTGAATATGTATGTTGCACTAGCTTCTTTCCATGCTTTTCTCATCCTACATTGTTTTGAGGTATGCCCGTACGCCCTGCAAACGAAACATTTAACACTATTTCTATAAGAAGAATACTTACTGACCTTCTTAGAAGGTAAGTTTTTAAGGTAAGAATCGTAAGATGGGTTCTGGTCGCCCAGAGAACCATGGTCAAGAGAACCATGTTGTAATTTACAATGAGGGCACTGCATGAAGTAACAATTTCTCTGTCTATCTGGATCTCTATGTGTGTTGTCGCTCATGTGATATGGCCCTCTGCCTCCGTGCTGTTGACCATATTGTGAAAATCTGTTCGCTCTACTTTGATATCGTTGATTGGGTACTCTTGCACTTGCTCCTATAACCAACTCCGGTTGAGCTCCTTCCGCAAATACATCCCTATGGGCGTTGAAGAAAGCCTTCCCCTTTGAGTCCATCTCTGCGACTGATTTACACTTGTTCTCCACCAGAAATGTAGACATCGAATCTGGTACCGAGGAAAGTAACTTATCTCTCAGCATGAGATCACGTAATTTCTCAAAATCTGAACTCACATCCGCTGATTTCAGCCATTTATCAAAAAGAGAAGTTGTTTCTGGTTTGCATTTGGTGTTAGAGTCTTAAATTTCGTTCTTAATCCAGCTTCATCTAACGAAAAGTGAGACAATACCCTATCCCTAATATACGTATAGTTGGTCCGTAAGTTCTCAGGGATCAACTCCACAACCTTCAATGGTTCCAATGCAAGATGACTATGAAATAGTATCGTCCAGTCTTGGTATCTTGTAGAACTTCGCTATCACCTTGAAATTAATTATCTATGCTAAAATGGAGTCGCCTTGTGTAAAGTTCCTGATCAGACCCTGGCATCGTTTAATAGGATCTCCAGCCTTCGCTTGCAATTTTGCCTGTGCAATCTCGGCTTCCCGGTCTTTCTCCATAGTTTTGACCTTTAGGTTTCCTTCAATCTCCTTGTCTTTCATTACCAACTCAGCCGCTAGTTTCTCTTTCTCAAATGCAAGCTTCTCTCTTTCCAAGGCTAGTTCTCTATCTTTCGCTACTAGTTTTTCTTTTTCTAAAGCTGCTTGTAATTCTCTAGCTTCTTTTTTCACGAGCTGCTTGTAGTTCTCTCTCTCTCTCTCTTCTCTTTCACTCGCTTCTTACAGTTCCTTCGCCTCTTTGGCTTCCACCCTTTCCTCTCTTTGTAGTGCTTGAAACACGTTTAGTTCCTGTTTAGCCCATGTTCTAACATCCTGACCGGCAATCCGGATTTCTCGCCTAACACCATAAAATCTTGCAATGTCGACATGGTGTCACAATATTTCGAAATTTAAACAACTGAAATAAAATATGTCTGTGTGCGATGCGAAATTGTTTGAAAGACAGAAAGTAAATGCGTCAAAAGTGCAACAGTTTGAATGGAATGCCAATACGATCAACACGTCATCAACCAGAATTGAAGAACAACGTAGTAATACTGACGCGGACATAAATATTGCTTTAACCCGTGGCCGTTAATATAATCCAGACGAATAACTGGTAGTGAATATACGTACGTTGACAAGACACACAAAACTCTTACAGGAGATATAGACTAAATGTAACACAGACAAACATATTTATTAAAATGGAAAAGAAACACGGAGAACGTATATGCACAACAGATACAGACTACCACAAGACAACACAGGTCCTAAATACCCGCGAGGTCGCCACAAAAAAACATATTTGCAACGAATTGACCGATATCAGTAAAGAACGTATCCTTGTACCTGACAACCACAATAATCTGGTACGAGAATAGCCCAACCAACCGCCCGCACAATTAAAACGTCAACGAACAGGCCATGAAGAACACTATCAACATTTCATAACTAAACACCCGAACAGAACGCCAAGAACAATAACAAACAATTTAACTGGCCTGTTGTTCGGATCTGGTGTTAACTGGCAATGACGCACTCTCCTGGCCTCAATAGGTGCTGGTGACGTTGGTATATATCTTAAAATACTAGTAGTGTCGTATCATTCCACCTGTTGGTATGTCTAGCTAACAAAACTGTCCTATCCATCCGTTGAACATCGAGCAGAGACATTTCCTTAAATATGCTAAACTTAACTAGATGTCCAAAGTGTAGGGTCGACTTATCTGCCTGTCCAGTTTCGTATAGGTTCTCCTCACTCCTAGAAGAGTATGACTCCAGTGACGGCTTGATAATGACTGTCCAGTAACAGCAAGTAATATGTAGTATATATGAGATTGCTATAATCTAGCTATTTTAACTGATGACAGCTGGCTTTCCTCTCTACTGCTTAACTTAGTAACTGCCTGATACACACAACACAACCTCCTTCTGGCCTGGGCTGACATGATGTAGTAAATTAATATTGGCGAATTGTTCGTGATGGCTTATCCTCAAAATTCAGGATCTGGTGCTTCTGTTTCACTACCCCGCCATTTCTGCCAAATGGTGAATGAAATAATAATAACAAAACTCAACTGCAACTCGTGGTCCAGTTAACACCAAAATGAACAGAATCCAGAATCACGTTCAAAAGGATCGACAACTAGAAGCCGGCTGACATGTCTGGAATGTCAACATTTATTTTCCGTCGATCAGCTGGTGGCAAGGTCAATGATAATAATATTAATAATCAATATACCGTTCCCCTAAAGCCGGGAGGGCTGGTATTTTAGCAATAAACATAATGACATCACTGAACCTAACTATTCAAATCCCAAGACAATGTCTCACTGCCTAGCGTCCATACTGATACCTCCTGTCGGTTGATTTCTCCATCACCTTGGCCATTCTCACCGAGTTCTGACTCACACATTCATGGCTAGCTGTTTGTTCTGCCTGAAAGGATTGATGCTTTAATGATTTAGCTCTTCTACCAAGTGGTTACCAGCTACCACTGCCATCTCTTGAAAGATCGTTAAGAATATCTTTTCCTTGGTTAGTTGCATGCCACCTTCCGTGCCGCCAGCCCAAGCTCAACTCTTCTGTTGCTAAACTATCACTCTGTGACGTTTCTACCTTCACACGTCACACTTGGCGACTTTTTCTATCTCTTGTTTCGAGATTACTTCTCAGATTCTTTGTGACTTATCCATTACGTCATTCATTCTGACTCGCTACTTGGCAACCGCCAAGAAACATAAAATTTGATCTACAGGCACTGAAGGGTGAGGAAATAAAGGATAAATTCAACGTAGAGATAAAGAACAGATTCGATGCATTGTCCGATATGGAAATATTATTTCAAGACGTCAGTGACCAATGGGAAATATTAAAGAAATCAGTCAACCAAACTGCAGAAACAACTATCCCAAAAATAAAGATAATAGGACTCAAGAAATGGATGACGGAAGACATCTTAAAACTCATGGAAGTAAGAAGAAATAACAAAAATAACAAGGACAAATATGCAAAGATTCACAGGAAAATTAGGAAGCCATGCAAAGAGGCAAAAGAAACATGGCTTGAGGAAAATCGCAAGGAAATTGAAAACCACCACAACACCAGGAATACTAAATTAATGCATACAAGAATTAATGACATCACTAACAAAAGACCACACACATCAACTGGTTGCCTAAAAACCAAAGATAGCAAAATCATAATAGAAAAAGATCAGATTTTACATGCGTGGTCAGATTATGTGAAAGACCTTTATAATGATACAAGATAAGAACATGATCATCGGAATAATAATCAAGGACCATAAATTTTGAAGATGGAAGTTCAGAATGTTCTTAACCATATGAAAACTGGCAAGACCCCGGGTACAGATAACATCACAATAGAAATGATCAGTGCCTTAGAAGAATATGGAATAGACTAAGTCACCAGACTGCTGGACACAATATACGATACTGGAGATATACCTCCTGAATTATGTAATTCTATATTTATTGCAATCCCGAAGAAATCAGGAGCCTTGGAATGCGATCAACATCGAACAGTTGTTGTTCTTTGTCCATCAAGAATGATGATGACCATTCATTTCATCCAGTGGGGTTGAAGGTATGGAGCCGTGAGTTCTAAGATGGCTGATAAGGCCTATTTTGGCTCGAAATGTTCTTTGACAATGTGGGCAAAGAATGCTTGACGTTTCTGGAGGAGGATTTCCTGCAGTGTTTTCCTGTCCTGCCTTTTCTTTACATCGAACAATTAGTATAATGAGCCACATGACGAAGGTTCTCATGAGAATTATCACGCAAAGAGTTAGGAAGAAAATACAACCTGAAATAGGAGACGAACAATGTTAGTTTGTAGAAGGCAGGGGTACAGTAAATGCTGTGTATATACTGAGAACAGTAATTGAACGTTCTATAGAAGTAAACAAAGATCTATATCTTTTCTTTATTGACTACACAAAGGCTTTCGATAAAGTGAGACATGTCAACATGATAAGGTTGCTTGAAGATCTACAAATTGATGGAAAAGACCTTAGACTTGTAAAAAACATATATTGGAAACAACAAGCTGCCATCAGAATTGATTACAATGTAGGTCAATAACAGCCTATTGAAAGAGGTGTGAGACAGGGATGTGTAACGTCTCCAGATCTTTTTTCCCTGTACAGTGAAAATGTTTTCAGAAATGTAGAAGATATGGAAGGAATCAACATTGGGGGACGATACATCAATAACATTAGATATGCAGATGCAGACAATGAACAGGACCTGCAAAATTTAGTAGACGCGTTTGTTGTACACGGTGAACAACTAGGGTTAGAACCGAATATTAAGAAGACACTGATTATGGTTGTCACAGAAGGAAATACCACAATGTGATATACGAGTAAATTGGCATATTCTTAAGCAAGTGATTCGATACAGTTATCTCGGCACAGTCATAACATTTGATGGCAGATGCCTTGAAGAGATTAGAAGAAGAATTGCCATTGCGAAGGTAGCCTTTTACAAGACGAAAAACATACTGACCAATAAAAGATATCAATTGAAACGAGTGCTACATAGAACCTATACTTTTGTGTGGATGTGAAGCGTGGACAATAAGCAGTCAAGCTGAAAAACAGCTGAAGGCTGTGGAAATGTGGTTTCTGAAGAAAATGCAAAGAATACCATGGACAGACAGAAAAACCAATGAACAATTCCTTCAAGTAAGAAACAAATGAAGATCGTAAACTGATTAGAGATATTAGACGTAGACAGTCAAAATTGTTTGGGTATGTTATGAGAAGAAATGAATTGGAGAACTTTTTGACGACTGGCAAGATCGAAGGGAAGAGACCAATGGGAAGACCGAGAAGTAAATACCTGGATGGCTTGGCCACATGGCATGGTCGAGACAGGAACACAGAGCTGATCCACGACTCTGGTGATCGAGTGACATGGCAGAACATGATCGCCCACGCTTACCGGCATGGCACATGATGGATGGATGGTCAAAAAGTGTGACAGAGGACATAGTAAAATTGACAAACCAAGAAAGAATTAGTGTGTTTCAGGACATATGGAGAATTTTGAAAATAACTGAAACGGAGTTTTTTGTTTTTTTTTAAGTTTTGATTTAGCTGGTGTGTATAAATAATTAAAAAAATGAAGCTATTGGTCAACGTTGGAGTAAAGAACACGGACGTGCAATATTTTCAAAGGCAATGCAAGGAAATAGATTTACTGCAATTTCCAGAAGTCTACGAATTGATAATGTCCAACAGAGAAGACAACATGAAAGAAAATATAAATTTGAACCAATAAAGCAAGTATTCAACAATTGGGCGAAAAATCTACAAGACTGCAATGTTCCGTCGTGCAATGTAAACATTGATGAACAGTTAGTTACGTTTAGAGGAAGAAGCAATTTCAAGCAATATATTCCCTCAAAACCGGGCAAAATTGTCATAAACGTTTGGTGCTTTTGTGACAGTGACACTTCATATGTTTTCAATATGCAAATTTACACCGACAGAGAACTTAGGCATTCATTCATTCAATAGCATGTCTTTTGCAGAACCATACTCCCATAACAACCTTCTGGAAAACTTGGCCATAAGCAAGATATTCCGAGTCCGATTCACGCATCCGGAGATTATCTGCCACATCCTGCACCTATCTTCTCTTTGGCCTTTCCCCTATTCGTTTTATCTGTATGTATTACCTTTGTTTTTGCTTTGTTAAAATATAAGTTGTGACTTTCACTCTTCTTTTGGGTTGAGGTGATTAGTTTTTCTATACCATTCGGTGATGTGGATAGTAATACTGTTTCATCAGCTTAAGGCATATCTTGTATTTCAGGACCACCGATATTTAGGGCATCATATTTTTCCTTGGTTATATAATCTCTGACATTTCTCGTGATAATTTTGGCGTACAGGTTAAGTTGAGTAGAATTGAGCTAAGAACCGACATAATTGAACTTGGGATATTCCCATACGCGCTCCTCCCGCTTTAATTAGTTCAGCTGGTATCTCATCAAATCCTGGTGATTTACAATTCTTGAGGTTCTTTATTGCCTATACAATTTCATCTAATGAGGGTTCAGGTTTTGTCTCTGCTGTCGTTGGTTCATGTATCTCATTCAAATCGCCATAGTCATATCATACACTCCCCTACAGAATTCCTTTCATCTTTCTAGGATTCTTTTTTTTTCTGTTAGGGTATTTCCCAACTTTTCGGAGATAACATTTAATTGAGGTTTAACATTTCTTGTCAATAACTTCATTTCTTTGAACATTTCGTAATTCCTTCTATTCTTATGATATTGCTCTATTCTAGCACACCAATATTGTATATACTGGTTTTTGTCCTTTCTTGTATTATTTCTTATTTCTCTTGTTAAAGATTTATGCTTCATCCTGCTATAATCGATTTCTCCTCCTTTCTGTTTCAGTCCCCGTATTTGTTTTGTTAATTCTAACGTGTCTGATGCAATCCATGGCTTATGTTGCTGGGTGGGAATGAGATCTCTGGCTGAGACAGGAACACAGAGCTGATCCATGACTCTGGTGATTGAGTGAGGTGGCAAAACATGACTGCCCACGCTTATTGGCATGGCACATGATGGATGGATGGAATACACTTACCTGTTAGCAGTATCAGCAGACTTGAACATTATCAATTCTTGAATATATTTACTGTTGGCAGTATAAGAAAACCTGAACATTATCAATTCTTGAATATATTTACCTGTTAGCGGTATCAGCAAACCTCAATATTCTCAATTATTGAATACATTTACCTGGTAGCAGTATCAGGAAACCTATCATAAACCGTCATTTACTGCCTTGCGGTGTATGGCAGGGGGAGGTCTTTGAGCCTGAGAAATTAAGGCCGCCTGGCTAGTGCAGTCTCCGTGAACTGTGCAGGTTAGGATTTTCTTTTTACCCCTGACAGAAAAAAATCCCACACCCTACCGGTCTGCTGAAGGAGAATCCGGTGTTCTAGCCACACGGCCAGCCCGCTCCTCTCAGAACATTCTCAATTCTTGAATACACGTAATGTTAGCAGTATCAGCAAACATTCTTTCTAAATCGCATCGGTAACTTACTGGGTATGTGAGTCGGCCGCTCAGAAAGCAATGGCAATCTACTGAGCGTAATCTTGCCAAGAGATCAACATACAGCTGAAAGATGCTGGTGTTGACAGCGATGTCCTGTAAAGGATATGCAAAAAAAAAAAAAACATAATGCTGTTTATAAGCAGCTTTCTTCAATGTGCAAATCTGGTAAATATCTGTATATTGTTCTTCTTCGTTATTCTTAGAATTGTTCTTTAACATTTAACAGATTCAGTGCCAGACAAAAAGTAAGTTTGGACCAAGCAAAAATGGATAGTGGGAAATAATATAGTGGTGTGTCATAGTTATGATACAGGTTGTTAATATGGTAGCAGACATGTTGTATTATATATTAAATTAAACAGGGTTGCTTATGGACAACTACTGTATAGGCTTATGGCAGATATGAGAAGCTGCTTAAGACAATGAATTATTCCATGGCACTTAAACAGTTAAATATCCTGGTCCCTGGTCTTTAATGCATATTGAATTATTTCCTTTCTTTCTTTGTTTTTTTTAGGGGTGATTTATTTATTGTCTTTGTGTCCGTAAATACTGGTTTTTGCTTTACATTGGTTCTGGTGTGTGTTGTTATTGTTGTGTGCTAGGTTAGTATCTTAAATATGGAAGGACTAGAGGGTTGTAATGTACAGGGAGAAAAAAAAATAAACAGTAATAAGGAATGGAAATGGTGATAACATAATATTATATACATGGAGTTACAGGAACAATCATGAAGTAAGTAAATGCATGCTTCTAGCAGTCTGTTACACAAGATACAGTTTGACTAACTTTATTGTTAGATGGAAAGAAAGAAGAAACACAAGCCAGAGGAAACCAGACACATAGAATAAGTGTGAACGGAATACATTCTGAAAGTAAACGGTGGTATAGAAGAACAACAGATACTGAATATGTGTCCATCTTTATAATAAACAAACATATCTTGAACATGGCACCAAAAGTAGAAATGTCAGCACCAATATCATCATCATCATCATCATCATCATCATCATCATCATCATCACCATAATCATCATCACCATCATCATGTAGTCGGTCTATTGCAGAACGGTGACTCCCATCTTTTGCCAGCTGCCCTGCCTCATGCAATTTTGAATGTTCAAACCCATGTTTCTCTGTGTTAGTTGACCTCTGCTTGTTCTTCAAGGGACCATGCCACCTTCACTTGTTCAGTCTAAGCTACTGCCACGTTACACGCGGCCACAGGGATACATAAAATAAATGTACAAGTGCAGACTATACAGTTAACTTTGATATGAAGTGAATAGAGAATATTTCTTTTTGGCTGAAATATATCTCGCACACTATCACTGATACATTACAAGACATCATTGTTGCATCAAGCCGGTGGCTCAGGACATCCGACTTTGATATGAAGTTGATAGAGTCTTTCGGCACTCTTCCAAATAACGGTCCCAAATTATTTCTTGTAAAAAGCATCCCTTACAGGGCCTCATTAGGTGACTATGCTCGTTCAGGGGCAATATGTACAGTTATTGAGTGTTTGGCGGACTGCTGGACCACTCGATGGATGCAATAAATGTTTTTGAGCCCAGAGGGCCCTGTCGTTGGAGTGTATACCTATGTTATATGTGGAAATACGTACGTACAAGATATAGATATACACTCCGACGACAGTGATGGCCCTCCGGGTTCAGGAATATTTATTGCATCCATCGATCAGTCTAGCAGTCCACGACACACTCAGTAACTGAACCGGAAGTGATCGACATCATCACCTAATGAAACCGTGTAAGGGATACTTTTTACACTAAATAATTTGGGACTGTCATTCGGAAGAGTGCCGATTCTTTCTTTTTGGCTGAAATATATCACGCACACTAATACACACTGAGAACACACTGATATATTACAAGACATCACTGTTGCATCAAGCCGGTGCCTCGGGACATCCGACTTCAACAAGCACTTATTCTGGTTTGCTTTCCCTAGTATTTGAGTCTCCCTAGTCTACTAGAGAAGTAAATACCTAGATGGCTTGGCCATGTGGCATGGTCGAGACAGAAACATAAAGCTGATCCACGACTCTGGTGATCGAGTGAGATGGCAAAACATGACCGCCCATGCTTATCAGCATGGCACATGATGAATGGATGAAGTCTGCCTATAGGCAGAAGATTTATGTATCTCTTCACCTCGTCCATATTCCTTGACTTGTTCAACATAGGAGACCCTACCAGTAGTTGCACTACCATTAGAATAGCTTCAGAGGGCCACTGATACTACCCCAGTGTACATGCAGAAGTTACTAAGGTAATCATAGATTCACTATCATGTCTTTCTGCTTACACGGTGACAGTTTTCAATAGTGTATGGCTGCAGGTTCAGCAAATTTGAATATGCAGTTATGTTTGTGTAATACAGCACGCTTATTGCATTTTCTTTGTTGATCATGTGACCAGAGTTCAGTAGGTGGTTGGTAAAAGAGGAATGTTCACTGTCCACACTTACCCACCTCAGAGTATGCCATGTGTGTTTCCATTTGGCCTTGAATTTGGGTGCTGGATATGTTCTAATGAGAACACACATGACGCAGTTTCAGTTGGATAAACATGGACAGAGTAAATACTGTTTGCATTGTGCATGTAAACCTGAAGAGTATAGGAATTTTCTAAAACATAGCATACATTAAATTTATTTCATTGTGACTGAATAGGTTCAAGTTTTTGTTGCTATACTCATTGCTATACATATGCATCCGTACAAAAAGATCTGAATATTGAAGAAAGTTGGCTACTAAAGATGATAAAACAAAGAAAATTGAAATATTTTGGTCACTTGAAATGTCATGAAAGTTTGGAGAGAACAATAATGGAGGGGTGTATGCCTGGGAAGAGAAACAGAGGAAGCCAAAGAGATGGTTGCAGGATGTGGCAGATAATAGATGGGTCTATCAGACGCGGACATCTTGCATATGATCGAGAAGTTTTCTGGAAGGTTGTTATGAGACCGAGGTTCTGCAAAGAACGGCTACTGAATGAATAAATGAACTCATTTTTAGATAACTGTAACATGTATGTGATCAGGATGTAATGTAGAATATATGGGCAAAAGACATGCCACATGATGATGTCAGCATCTTGTACTGGTCAGTTTTCATACCGTTCCATAGTCCTGTTTTATTTATTGACATCTCAATATCATTATGTTCTACAATCAGCATGAAAGAATTATATTATCTTCATGAGTAGTTGCAACATCTATTTCTGCATATATTTTAGAAAACAATGCATTTCGTTGTATATTTGCTAAGTCATCTGTTTGAGCAAAATATGAAATAAATAAGTGATATAAATGAACAATTTGACTTAACTTTTTTTTTTTTAGACCTGTAAATATGTTTTCATGTTAATAAAATGTTTTAGTTGTAAGCTACATTTCATAGCACACTATGAATGCGATATGAATGTTTCCCAACATTTCTGGTGTTCTAGAGCAGTGGTTCTCAACCTTTTTTGGCCAGTGCCCCCCTTCACCATATTTTTAGGATGTCACCCCCCCCACCATATTTTTAGAACGTCACCCCCCCCCCTTTTCGTATTTCCTCCCTAAAAATTTCCCCCTGCCCCTACACAGTAATACTAATAGCACATACTAAAACAAGTCTAGACATCTACATAAAACATGATTTGCGGATCTACTTACGTTATAAAATGAATTTCAGAAGGGTGATACGTACAGAACTGTAAAGTATGAAGGGAAAAACAATATCAAGTAATCGATTCTTGTAATAACGCGATCTTGAAGTAATCTTCATTTCCCCCCTGGAAACCCCAAAATTCCCCCCTGGGTGGGGGGGGGGGGAATTCCCCACCGGTTGAGAACCACTGTTCTAGAGTATTCAAATATGACATGTAGAGTTCTTCATCAGGGAAAATTAACACACATTTGAAATTAAAACTGCACTTTGACAGGGATGCCTGTTGTCAATATTATTATTCTTACTAACTCTAAACCGGGTTATGAAGACAACAATAGCTACCGCTAGAAATGGAATTCAGTGGAACTGACTAAACAACTTGATGACATTGCACAGCTGTCACACACATGTAATCAAATGGAGGAAATTGATGAGGGATCATAACAACTAGGTCTAAAGATTCAAAGAGAAAAGACAAAGATATGAGATTAAACCAAGCAAATAATAACCTGATCTTTCTTGGTGAAATCTCACTTCAAAAGGTGGAATCATACACCAGTTTGGGTAGCAATGTAGACAAAGATGGGAGACCAGACAGAGATATTATAATCTATATATATAAAAGAGACTGTATGTGTGTGGTTGGATATGTATTGGATGCGTTCGATAATGGTACATCCGATTGAGATGAAATTTTCTATACGTCTTCTTTTCATTCCTGTGCAACCGACTGTAATAGTTTCTTAGTGTAAAATCGGCTATTTATTTACTAAAATTTCATTTTGTAATTACATGACCTAACATAAGAAATATTCTATAAAGGGACATAACTTTTAGTAGCATTGACATATCTTAGGTTAAGACCCCTGGCTATAGATAGCTATATATATAAATAGATACATAGATAGATAGATCTGACCCGATAGATAGAGAGGGTGGGATAGACGGAGTGAGAGACGGACGGGCAGGCAGGCAGACAGATAGATAGACAGACAGACAGACAGCCGGGTCGACAGACAGACAGTCGGGAACGGGAACTTATATGACTACTTATATGAATTAAATTAGATGCTCCCCACCAGGTACTGGGCGAAGCCGGGCCGGGTCAGACAGACAGATAGTCGGGAACGGGAGCTTATATGACTACTTATATGAATTAAATGAGATGCTCTCCACCAGGAGCTGGGTGAAGCCGGGCCTGGTCAGACAGACAGACAAACAGACAGACAGACAGATAGATAGATAGATAGATAGATAGATAGATAGATAGATAGATAGATAGATAGATAGATAGATAGATAGATAGATAGATAGATAGATAGATAGATAGATAGATAGACTGACTGACTGACTGACTGACTGACTGACTGACTGACTGACAGACAGACAGACAGACAGACAGACAGACCGACCGACCGACAGACAGACAGACAGATAAATAGGTAGATAGATAGATCCCCGCCAGGGCCTGGGCGTAGCCGGGCCGGGTCAGCTAGTAAGAATATAAAAGGCAGGAGAAGCTTTTGTAGCACTAGAAAATGTGTGGAAGTCAAAGGAAGTTAAACTTAGCACCAAATTTAGAATATTTAACTCCAATGTTAAATTGGTGCTACCCCCGGGAAGGTTAACCCGGTCAACAAATGCCCGCAGAAGTCGGATGTGTCGGCCTAACGGCGCAAGAACGCAGCTCTGCTGTAAACAGGCACAACGCAATCACATCCGAAAAAAACAAAACGGATGAACGAAGAAGAAGAAGAAGAAGAAGAAATTGGTGCTACTGTACGAGTCAGAAACATGAATAACTAAAAGAATTACAAATGAACTTTTTTTTTTTGCATAATCCTTACAAGACGTTGCAGTCAACATCAGCATTTTTCAGCTGCTGTTGTTGTACTAGGCAAGATTACACTCAGTAGTTTGCCATTGCTTTCTGAGTGACCGGCTCACGAACTACAAATATTTATTAACTGGTGCTAGTGAAGAATAATGGTACTGAACTGGTATGACAGAATCACCGTGTGGAGCTCATAGAGAGAACCACATTCCACTCAATCAAGAGGTGAGGAAAAGACACTGCCACTGGATAGGGCACCCACTGAGAAAATCTGAAAATTGTGTAATTAGATACTCCCTTGTTTGGAATCTACAAGGATGACGAAATAGTGTGAGATCTAAGAACACACGGAGAAGAGAATTAAAGACAGAGATGAGCTATAATGAGGAGGACATGGAGGGAGCAGCAGGACATAGCAAAGGATAGGACGACTTGGCATGAGTTGGTTGATGGCCTATGCCCCAATGGGAGACAAAGGGCAAAAGAAGGACATCAATAATAAATATTTTCTTTGTTAAATGTCAGTATTTATAATTTTGATCGAATGCAAAGGAATTGTAGTTTATTGGAAAATATAAATTGTGGACGGTTTTTATTTATATTAACTAAAAGGAGAATACAAGCAATAAAGAAGCTTTTGCCTTTAAGCATAGAACTGAGTTGGAATGTTAAGTCCAGAGCCAAACTGGCCAGGGCTGCATACAGTTAGTGCTTGTGTGGCTTATCCTTGATAGAACCTATCCGTTTATTTCTAGGAACTTTTTCTAGCTTTACAACCAGAACTTCTTTGGGTGTTCATTGAAGGTACATAACCACTTTATTTGTATCCTCTCTATAAATTAAATGCAGGGAGGAGTTCATATATTACTACTATCTTCATTTCTACACCTGTTCCTTATATATATGGCAGCTTTTTTCAAGCATGTTACCTCTTAGAAACTGCAGGCAATTTGGAAGCAGACTGCCTTGTGTTGGTTTCCATGCAATGGTATGAGTGCTGGTCATTCAGAAAGCAATGGCAAACTACTGAACGTAAACTTGCCCAGGAATCACAAACAGCCAAAAATGCTGGAGTTGATTGCTATGTCCTGTAAAGGATATGCAAGTAACTTTTTTTAATCTCTTAGAAAGTATTTAGAAATTGACAGGAAAAGCCATGGCAGAAATAAAAGTACTGGCTGGTAAAAGACAGGCAAAATATGGGAACTGTTGTACAGAGTGCAGCAGGGTATGACACCCCATTGACACAACATGTTAGGTTATTCAGTTCAAAAATTGGTATAAAGTTTTTTCAAACATGTCACTTCACCTTATAACTAGCTTTGTGACTGCCCATGAACTTATTCTTTGGATTAATGTGGTAGTTTTCCTCTGAATTCCGCATAGGATATTTAATTGCTGTTATTTTATTGTGGGTAGCTTTTATAATTTTCAAAATTTTGCCAGAGCAGCAAATTATGGCCTCCTTGTTACTATTTTAAATGGTCGACTGGTCTTTGATGTGTGCAGCTTGCACATGGAATCCCCTATTCTGAGAAGGCTGGACTGACTGCCCTAGTGTTTTTATCAGTGAGTAGGTCACTGAAAGGCATGACTGGTATCACCACTAACTGTTGCCTTTCTACAACTAAGAGAACTTGGACAACCATGTGGGAAAACTGACAGCTGAAGACGCAATATGAGCTGGTGGAGTGGCATGGAATATGATCAGCAGTCTCTTCTTCTTCTGCTTTTTATCTCCATGTGAAGGCTTAGGCTCTCAGCCAATCAACACCAAGCTTGTAGGCTAAATTTAGCATTAGAAATCCAGCCCAAGAACATACAGCATGTGATTCTGCTTTACACACATTTGGGTTCTTGCCAGTGCTATGGAGTTTGTGCACTGTGCTGGAAACTCTGTGTGATCTATAAAAGATTGGGGCAGCTTCAGTGTTCGGTTTCTTTTTGTTTATAAGAATGAACACCATAGCATTCTGGGTAAACACACAGATGCTCCTCTCTCCCAGTGAATGTCATACAGTGTAGATGATGATGGTTCCAGTAAGACACTGGTTATAATCATATTGGAGTTGTCCATACATTGCTAAATACTGGAATCACGCGTAAATTAGAACTCAAATATCCTTAAATAAGCTCTTTCATCTATTATTGTGTCTCCTGCTAGCAGTCATTCTTAAATAATCTTGACAATGTCTGCCTTGTTCATCATAATAAATCCGCACTCAAACATCCTTATATAAGCTCTGTTATTGTGTCTCCTGCTAGCAGTCATTCTTAGATAGTCTTCACAATGTCTGCCGTGTCCATCAAAATAAACTCCACACTCAAGCATCCTTATATAAGCTTTTTCATCTGTTATTGTACAGTCAGCATGGCCAAATGGATAAGAGTCCTCGCGCTTAAAAACTTCCAGTGTGCTGATGCCGAGGTAGCCAGTTCAACCCCTATATTGGTCAGCTGGACTAAAATGTTGACTTCTTGAATGTCGACTTGGGGATGTAAATTACAAGTACCTCAGAAGTTGGAGTGGGTTCGCTTGATGTAGAGGGACACTGATAATATGGAAAGCTAACCCACATGCAAAAATCCGCCCAGTACACTCGAAGTAGTAACACATGTATGGACTGTGCTGAATTCAAAGCGAGGAAACCAAAAATATCTGTTAGTGTATCTTCAGCTTGCAGTCATTCTAGAGTCTTCCAAATGTCTGCCATGTCTCTGTTAGTGTATCTTCAGCTTGCAGTCATTCTAGAGTCTTCCAAATGTCTGCCATGTCTCTGTTAGTGTATCTTCAGCTTGCAGTCATTCTAGAGTCTTCCAAATGTCTGCCATGTCTCTGTTAGTGTATCTTCAGCTTGCAGTCATTCTAGAGTCTTCCAAATGTCTGCCATGTCTCTGTTAGTGTATCTTCAGCTTGCAGTCATTCTAGAGTCTTCCAAATGTCTGCCATGTCTCTGTTAGTGTATCTTCAGCTTGCAGTCATTCTAGAGTCTTCCAAATGTCTGCCATGTCTCTGTTAGTGTATCTTCAGCTTGCAGTCATTCTAGAGTCTTCCAAATGTCTGCCATGTCTCTGTTAGTGTATCTTCAGCTTGCAGTCATTCTAGAGTCTTCCAAATGTCTGCCATGTCTCTGTTAGTGTATCTTCAGCTTGCAGTCATTCTAGAGTCTTCCAAATGTCTGCCATGTCTCTGTTAGTGTATCTTCAGCTTGCAGTCATTCTAGAGTCTTCCAAATGTCTGCCATGTCTCTGTTAGTGTATCTTCAGCTTGCAGTCATTCTAGAGTCTTCCAAATGTCTGCCATGTCTCTGTTAGTGTATCTTCAGCTTGCAGTCATTCTAGAGTCTTCCAAATGTCTGCCATGTCTCTGTTAGTGTATCTTCAGCTTGCAGTCATTCTAGAGTCTTCCAAATGTCTGCCATGTCTCTGTTAGTGTATCTTCAGCTTGCAGTCATTCTAGAGTCTTCCAAATGTCTGCCATGTCTCTGTTAGTGTATCTTCAGCTTGCAGTCATTCTAGAGTCTTCCAAATGTCTGCCATGTCTCTGTTAGTGTATCTTCAGCTTGCAGTCATTCTAGAGTCTTCCAAATGTCTGCCATGTCTCTGTTAGTGTATCTTCAGCTTGCAGTCATTCTAGAGTCTTCCAAATGTCTGCCATGTCTCTGTTAGTGTATCTTCAGCTTGCAGTCATTCTAGAGTCTTCCAAATGTCTGCCATGTCTCTGTTAGTGTATCTTCAGCTTGCAGTCATTCTAGAGTCTTCCAAATGTCTGCCATGTCTCTGTTAGTGTATCTTCAGCTTGCAGTCATTCTAGAGTCTTCCAAATGTCTGCCATGTCTCTGTTAGTGTATCTTCAGCTTGCAGTCATTCTAGAGTCTTCCAAATGTCTGCCATGTCTCTGTTAGTGTATCTTCAGCTTGCAGTCATTCTAGAGTCTTCCAAATGTCTGCCATGTCTCTGTTAGTGTATCTTCAGCTTGCAGTCATTCTAGAGTCTTCCAAATGTCTGCCATGTCTCTGTTAGTGTATCTTCAGCTTGCAGTCATTCTAGAGTCTTCCAAATGTCTGCCATGTCTCTGTTAGTGTATCTTCAGCTTGCAGTCATTCTAGAGTCTTCCAAATGTCTGCCATGTCTCTGTTAGTGTATCTTCAGCTTGCAGTCATTCTAGAGTCTTCCAAATGTCTGCCATGTCTCTGTTAGTGTATCTTCAGCTTGCAGTCATTCTAGAGTCTTCCAAATGTCTGCCATGTCTCTGTTAGTGTATCTTCAGCTTGCAGTCATTCTAGAGTCTTCCAAATGTCTGCCATGTCTCTGTTAGTGTATCTTCAGCTTGCAGTCATTCTAGAGTCTTCCAAATGTCTGCCATGTCCATCACGCGTATTCTAACTGCTCATGATCTTGAAGCCGACAATGGATTTCCCATGGCAAAGTGGTCTGGTTGTCTGCTTCATTTTCACACACTGCCATTGGCTTCATGCGTAAAAATCTGTTCCAGAGACCTCGGGTGTAATCACTCGGGCTATGTAGTTCGTAATGTGCAAGTTTCAGCAGGCAGCCAATCAGCGGAGAGAGACAGCTGGATGGGATAAAACCCAGCGCAATGAAGATCCTCTTGCCTTTTGTTTTAAGCTAATGGATCAAACCGAACCTTGCACTCCAGCATGACTTCTACATTGCTACCCACACAGGTGCATCTCTGTGGTAACTGAGGGAGTTCATGCACTGTCTGAGATTCTCTCTCTGTGTGATCTACAAGAGCAGGGGTCACCAAACTACGGCCCGCGGGCCAGATCCGGCCCGAGACGTCATTTCATCCGGCCCGCCGTTGGTACTTGAACTTGCTTGATATAACTATGAAACACGAGACGTTGTGATACAATTTAAATGTAAATATTATGCATATTATTATTATTATTATTATTATTATTATTATTATTATTATTATTAATAGGAGATCTTCACACGTGCGGAAACCTCCTGGGTGCACTAGGTTGTTTATTTAGGTGGCCCTATTTATAAATTTTGCGAACCTTATTACGAGATATATTCTATTACCAAATGAAGCCGCATGCCGAGTCTCTACAAGAGTATGGAGTAGCATATTCCATGATACCCGGGTAAAAACTGTATAGGATGCTGGGATGTTGTGTTGGCGTGCCTATAACAGCCCAGTAAAGTCATGTTCCCGCCTCTTTGGCATTGGGAACAACTTAGGCCGAAGAGATGCTGATGTCTAATTTTCAGCAGAGCGTTTGAACTTAAACCCCTGAGCCACTACCAAGTAGATGGGCGAACATGCCCCAGGCACTGCCGAGCGTAGCCACTGTTTTTCTAGACCGCAGTAGAGAGGGTAGACAGGCTCTGTGAAGATCCAAAAGATCCAAGAGGATCTTGATTGTGGATTGACGATTATCTGCTGTGGGGTGAGTTTTGAACGAACCTTCATAGTTTAAATAGGAATATAGGAATATAATAGCTATGTCTGTGCCTGAGAACAACAATGGAGGGATACATGCCTGGGAAGAGAGGAAGAGGAAGGCCAAAGAGAAGATGGGTGCAGGATGTGGCGGATAATCTCCAGATGGATGTATCTGAAGCGGGAAATCTTGCTTATGATCGAGAGGTTTTCCGGAAGGTTGTTATGGGAGCGAGGTTCTGCAAAGGACATGCTACTGAATGAATGACCTGTGTTCCATCTTGTTGTCTGATAATTGCTGGTGTTGTGTATCAGACTACAGTTACAGTGTTGAATGATTATCCATGCTGTGATAGAAGATCACTGGTACTGTGTTGGAAGACTACCCAAGCTGTGATGGAATATCAATTGTACTGTGAAGGATGACCATGTGTATGTTTATTCATGGGGATGCCTATTTTGTCATTGCATCTATTCATGAATTTTATTTATTAGGGTATTGACATTATTAATCAGATGTTGTTGTATCTTTACAATTACATTATTCTGATTCCCTGTACACTGACCTGAATTTCTTCTGATATCTCTAAATCGTTGTTTATACTTGTTAGCCGTAGAGATAGAATGAGATTCTCTTTGTCTTCTTATTCCTCTATTCTTCTACGGCCCATGAACTGTCGGCGTTGTGCTATTATCGCTATCATCTTTGTGCGGTTACACAAAGGTACCTATAAACTGTATATGTACCTTTGGTGAGCCGTAGCTTCACCAGTGACCCCTAGTCCTCTGCTTTTCTTGTGTTTCAATAGGATTTTAATTATGTTTCTAATGTAATGTCTTTTTCATCTACGAAACAAAACATCCATCAACATATTAAAAGTTTTCTGGAAAATTACGCTCTGGGAAATATGAAACCATTAAACGTGGTTTTGAAACGTAAAGAAATCTCTTCACGAGAAAATTTGCTGAAAATGAATCTGTCACTCGTACATGTTACAAAACAGTGCTTAAGATGGCAGAACGAGGAAAACCGTTTACTGATGGCAACGTCATTAAAGAGTGTGTGATCGAAGCAGCAAATGACTTGTGTCCTGAGAAAGCCGATTTGTTTAGAACTATCAGCCTTTCGGCAAGTTCAGTTGTGCGGAGAACAGAAGAACTTGGAGAGAACATAGTGCTACAGATACGCGAGAAAGCTAGGAACTTGTAGTATTCTCTGGCGCTGGATGAGTCTATTGATCTCTCGAGTACGTCACAACTTCTCTGTTCATTTGTGGTGTCAATTTGGATTTTCAGATAACGGAAGAGTTGGCGTCCATTTGCAGCATGCATGCAACAACAACTGGGAAAGTCATTTTCATGGAAGTGCAAACAATTTTCCAAGACTATAACCTTCGGTGGAATCAGCTTTGAGGTGTTACAGTTGATGAGGAAAAAGAAACATGACTGGAGTGAGGAAGGGTCTGTTGGGGCAGATCAGGACTACTTTGGAAGATTTTCAAATTCCGGGCGCTCTGTTCATACACTACATCGTACATCAGCAAGTACTCTATGGAAAAGATTTAGATATTTCTTGTGTACTGAAACCAGTAGTTTCTGCTGTGAACTTCATTCGGGAACATGCACTCATTCACCGTCAGTTCTAGGCTTTTCTTGAAGAAATTGATTTTGAATTTTGTGACTTGCCTTATCACATATCAGTCAGGTGGCTCAGCTGCGGTAAAGTCCTGCTTCGTTTTTACAAGCTCCGAAACGAAATAAATGTTTTCCTCACTGAAGAAGATAAAGCTGATTCACAGCTGTCAGATCCTACCTGGCTGTCAAAGTTGTAAATTTTGGTCGATATGAATGAACTGAACTTGAAACTTCAGGGAAAGAATTACCTCATCTGTGATCTCTACAGAACCATCAAAGGATTTCGAAGAAATCTGTCACTGTGGGAGGCACAACTGGAAGGAGAAAACCTTTCTCATTTTCACTGTTTCAAAGAGTTTGGGGAGATTTTCAGATCTTGACAGATTTGAGAGTGACATCCTTCTGTTCCAGAATCCGTTTGATTGTAACCTTAATGGTGTGCCAGTTGAATTACAGTTGGAGCTCATTGAGAAGGAAGTACCGCTGCTTACCTGATGTTGAGTTTCCGAAACTTAAGAAATTTGCCGCTGGTATGACATCATTCCGGTTAGCGGGGTAGGGGTATCCCCTATCAAAAGAGATGTAAGACGCCTCCTTTCCTCCGTTAGTCTACGGGACACCCTTGGGCAAGGTGGAGTACCCGTTTAGTCCCCCGATCAGGGTTACGTGAAGCCAAGGAAGCAGGTGGTGTGGTGGATGGAGTGTGAGAGCAACCGACAGATTGTTGTTGGTTATGGTCTTGCACTCTGCGGCGATAGGCAGATGATCTCATCAGTAGAGACAATGGCTATGGCCACCGTCTAGTACAGTCACTGCCCAGAAGGAAAGTAATGACAAACTACCTTCTGCAAAACTTGCCAAGAAACCATAACAACCATGAAAGAAAACATAATAAGAAAGAGATTTGGTGGCGAGACCCCCAGGCCAGGCAGATCAGATAACACTGGGGAAGAGTGTGACACAGGGACCAGTACTAGTAATCGTGATGACAGAGATAATCCTGACTGTGTTACCAAGGAAACCCCCTGTGTCAGACTAAGAAACAGAGTGAGAATAGCAACGTGGAATGTGAGAAGTCTGTATGAGGGAAAGCTTAAAGTAGTGTGTGATGAGACTGAGAGGTTAAACATTCAATTTTTAGGAATTAGTGAACATCGCTGGAGCGGCAAGGGACATTTTACAAATGAAAATGGAAGTATTTTCATTTATTTTGGTAAAGACGCCGGAGGCCAGGGTGGAGTGGCATTTTGTTTAGATAAGACAACTGCAAAATCTTTAAATTGGATATAATCCAGTTAGTGATAGAATCCTCACTATTAGACTTAAAGGCCGTCCCAAAAAACACGACTCTCATACAGATATATGCACCTACTTCAACAGCAGAGGAGGACGAAATTGAAGATTTTTACAACATACTACAAGGCACATTAAATAAGATTGGTCATAATGATATAGCAATAATAATGGGAGATTTTAATGCAAAAGTAGGTGCAGGAAGAGCTGAAAATGAGAGACACGTATTAGGAAAATTTTGATTAGGAAATAGAAACGATGCAGGTGACAAATTAATTGAATTTTGCACAGAAAATGAGTTAACGATAGCCAACACACTTTTTAAACAACATCCAAGAAGACTCTTCACATGGAAGTCTCCAGATAGTATTACCAAAAATCAGATAGATTATATTTTAATACAAAGAAGATGGAGATCAAGCATAACATCTGCAAAAACCATACGTAGTGCAGACTGTGATACAGATCATCAGTTATTAGAAGCAGATCTGAAATTAAAACTCAAAAAGCTTATCCGAGGACCAGGGCCACTTCGTTTTAATCTCACAAAAATACCGGATGCATACAACATATAAGTTAGGAATCGCTTTGGGGTCTTGATTTCTGTACAAGAAGAAATGACACCTGATGAACTGGAAGTACAAGCTAGAGATATCTTGATAACTGCAGCCAAAGATTTAATTCCGACCAAGAAAAAGCAACATAAGCCATGGATTACATCAGACACGTTAGAATTAATAAAACAACGAAGGGAACTGAAACAGAAAGGAAGTGAATCCAGGATGAAGTATAAATCTTTAACTCGAGAAATAAGAAAAAACACAAGAAAGGTCAAAAATCAATATATACAAGATTGCTGTACCAGAATAGAGCAATATCATAAGACTGGAAGAGATTATGAAATGTTCAAAGAAATGAAGTTATTGACAAGAAATGTTCAACCTCAATTGAATGTTATCTGTGACAAGATGGGAAATACCTTAACATAATCTAGACAAATTCTAGAAAGATGGCAGGAGTACTGCAGTGGAATGTATGATATGAGTGACAGTGAGGATATAAATGAGATACATGAGTCAGTGACAGCAGAGACAGAACCTGAACCCTCATTAGATGAAATTGCTTTGGCAAAAAGAACCTGAAGAATGGTAAATCACCTGGATGTGATGAGATACCAGCTGAACTAATTAAAGCGGGAGGAGAAGAAAGCATACACATATATCAAAGATTTGGAAATATGGTATATGGCCAAAAGATTGGAAGAGAACTATCTTCATTCCAATACCAAAAAAGGGCAACCTGAAATTATGCACTAACTATAGAACTGTTGCCCTGATCAGTCATACAAGTAAAATTCTACTAAAAGTCATAATGGGAAGACTTCGTAAGAAAATGGAAGAAGAGATTAACGTGGTTCAAGCTGGATTTAGACAAGGAAGAGGAACAAGAGATCACATATTCAACATGCGTTTAATAATAGAGAAGTGCAGAGAATTTAATGTAAACCTATTCTCATGTTTTGTGGATTATTCAAAAGCATTTGACTGTGTACAACATCAGAAACTTTGGGAAATCATGAGGAATATGGGCTTTCCATCACATGTAGTACAACTCATAAAAATGCTCTATCTAGACCAACAAGCAGCAGTTAGAATAGATGGCGAGGCATCAGATTGGTTTGACATCAAGCAAGGAGTCCGTCAGGGCTGCGTGCTGTCACCCTATTTGTTTAACCTGTACGCCGAAAATATAATGAGAAATGTAAGAGATGATATAAACAGGGAGCTATATGATGCCCTAAATATCGGTGGTCATGACATACCAGAGATTCGATATGCTGATGATACAGTATTACTATCCACAACACAGAATGGCATAGAAAACCTAATAGCCTCAACCCAATTGAATAGTGAAAATCACAACTTATATCTTAACATAGCAAAAACAAAGATAATGCATACAGATAAAACTACTATGGAGAAAGAAATATATGTTAATGGGGAAAAATTGGAGGTGGTGGAAAATTTTGAATATCTTGGGTCATTGATTACGAACAACGGCTGACACAATGAAAGAAATTAAACGGCGACTATCAATTGCTCTTCAAAGACTAAAACAAGCTGAATAAATTATGGAGTGGGATAGAGAGACCTACAAAAAATAGATTTTTAAGAGCATGCATCTTTCCCATTGCAACATACGCCTGTGAGACCTGGACACTAACTAAACAAGCTGAACAGCGCATAAATGCCTTTGATTATAAAAGTTATAGACGAGTTCTAAGAATATCTTGGGTAAAGAAAAGAACAAATGCATCCATACTTCAAGAGTTGAATATTGAAGAAGGATTGGCTATTAAAGACGATAAAACAAAGAAAATTGAAATATTTTGGTCACTTGAAACGTCACGAAAGCTTTGGAGAGAACAATAATGGAGGGGTATATGCCACGAAAGAGAGGAAGAGGAAGGCCAAAGAGAAGATGGGTGCAGGATGTGGCGGATGATCTCCAGATGGGTGTATCAGACGCGGGACATCTTGCTTATGATCGAGAGGTTTTCCGGAAGGTTGTTATAAGAGCGAGGTTCTGCAAAGGACATGCTACTGAATGAATGAATGAATGAATGAATGAATGAATGAATGAATGAATGACATCATTGTTTGGAACAACATATGTCTGTGAGCTAACATTTTCAAAAAAAGAAGTCTGTGAAGTCACCACATCGAATGAGATTGACTGATGAACATTTGAAAGCAATTCTCTTGATTGGATGCAGCAATTCCAAACCAAACATTGATGGTAATTTGAAAGCCACACGTCAGTTTCACAAAACTCACTATCGTCTTTTGCTGCTTAGTTTGTGAGATTCGGATATGTGCACAATATGTCAGATGTAACTATCTTTGTGCTAACGTCGCCTTCTTTGATAACTTTGTTTAGTAAATAAATATAAATATGTTGGTTGTCTTTGTTTGTTTGTTTGTTTGTTTGTTTGTGTGCATTGCACGATCTTTCCATGATTAACTTAGTTTTTCGTCATTTTTCCCAGAGCTTTCGGTCTAGTTTAAAATTATTGTTAAAGTTAGTTGCATATCCTTTATAGGACGTTTTCAGTCAACACCAGCATTGTTTGCTGTTGTTGATGTCTTGGCAAGTTTATGTTCAGTAGTTTACCATTGCTTTTCGAACGACCGGCATCCATAACATAGCGTAAAAACCAGCGTAACGTTGTCTGCTGCCAAATCGCTCGCAGCTGTATTTCGAACTTGGGTATACGGGATTACGAACCGCGTCCGTAAGACCTTCGCCACGGAGCCAGGCGCAAGTATTGTACAGATTGAGTATCCGTACCGCGCTCGTCATTTTGTTAGTTATCCGGCCCGCCGTGAAAAAAGTTTGTTGACCCCTGTTCTAAGGCATTGATCATTTCTACTGTGATGTTATCATTGTTATCTGTACCCGGGGTCTTGCCGGTTTTCATATGGTTAAGAGCATTCTGAACTTCCATCTTTAAAATTGCTGGTCCTTCATTATTATTCCCATGATCATATTGTTCTTCTCTTGTGTCATCGTAAAGATCTTTCACATAATCTGACCACGCATGTAAAATCTGATCTTTTTCTATTATGATTTTGCCATTTTAGATTTTTAGGAAACCCGTTGATGTGTGTGTTCTTTTGTTAGTTTTTTTTTTGTTTTTTTTCCGCGTTTCCATCCTGTCTCAGGATATTGAGGTCAACACCAGCATCTTTCAGCTGTATGTTGATTCCTAGGCTAGATTACGCTCATCAGCACGCCACGACTTTCTGAGCGACCGGCTCCGTACTTTCTTAAGTCACTGGCGCGACTCGAACCACTTCTAATTCTCGTGCGTTCACATCAACCACGAGAGTATTCGGGGGTACGGAGAAAGCTGCTAATTGTAATGTCATTAATTCTTTTGTGCATTAATTTGGTATTCCGGGTGGTGTGTTGGTGTTCAATTTCCTTGCAATTTTCCTCAAGTCGTTTCTTTTGCTATGTAAGCTTTTACTTTTCCTATGAATCTCTTCATATGTTTCCTTGTTATTTTTATTTCTTCTTACTTCCATGAGTTTTAAGATGCCTTCCGTCATCCATTTCTTGCGTCCTATTATCTTTATTTTTTGGGTATGGATTTTTCTGCAGCTTGGTTGACTGATTTCTTTAACATTTCCCATTGGCCACTGACGTCTTGAAATAATATTTCCATATCGGACAATACATCGAATCTGTTTTTTACCTCTACGTTAAATTTATCTTTTATTTCCTCACTCTTCAGTGCTTGTAGATCAAATTTTGTGTTTCTTGGTGAATATTTGACTTTCTTTAATTTTATATGTAAATTGCTTAAGATTAATCTATGGTCGCTGAAGCAGTTTGCGCTTGGTATAGTTTTTGCCACTTTTAAGACATTTCGAAATCTTCTGTTGATGAGGATGTAATCAATCTGATTTCTAATCTTATGATCAAGACTCCTCCATGTCCATAATCTCCTTGGGTGCTGTTGAAACCAGGTGTTTCCAATAATCAAATCTTGTTCTTTTGCCCACTGTACTAGTCTGCAACCTCTTTCACTCTGTTCCCCTAGTCCATACTTGCCCACTATGCATCCGTCCTGTTGATTTCCAACTTTGGCAATTCAAGTCACCCATTATGATAGTTACTTCAGAATTCTTGCATTTCTTGAAGGCTTTCTCTAAATCACTATAAAATTCATCGATGCTGTCATCACTACTGTCTGCTGTTGGTGCATAAACTTGTATGACGTTAACATCAAAAGGTCTTCCACTCAACTTCACCAGTAACACTCTGTTTGATACAGTCCAATATCCTTTGATCGATTTTGCTCTCTCTGTATCCATTATAATTGCGACTCCTCGCTGTTGTTTCTCTCCATCAGAATAGATTATTCTATATTCCTCAGATGTCATAATGCTCATTCCTGTCCATCTGGTCTCACGTACACCTAAAAGGTTAATATTTAATCTTCTCATTTCATTCTTAATGTTATCAAATTTCCCATCCCCACTCATAGTTCTTACATTCCAAGTTCCTACTTTCAATGTTGATATTCTTTTGCACTCAGTCTCCTGATGACGGTCTGGAGTCACCTGGTGCACATGACTACCCCTACCGGGCGAGGCTGCTCCTATGGAGCACCCATTTACGCCGTTTCTCTGATTATCGATAAGACTGCAGTACATGATATTCTTGGCATCTGTAAAGAAGGTAGTTTGCCATTGCTTTACTTCCAAGCAGTGACCATACTGGTCGATGACCGTAGCCAATGTCTGCCAAAAAAGAGATCCTCTGCCTTCCGTCGTGAAGCTGGAGACCATAACCTACAACTTGCTGTCGGCTGCTCTTCAACTTCATCCACCACCTGCACCCATGGCTTCACGTAACCCTGATCGGGAGCTAAACGGGTACTCCACCTTGCCCAAGGGTGTCCCATAGGCTAGCGGAGGGAAGGAGGCACCCATCAAGGCATTACTATCTTGTTGTTATATTTTAAATATTCTCTAAGCAAACGTAATTGCACCAGCATTGGGGGGGGGGGGGGGGGGGGAGAGGGGGAGAGAGAGAGAGAGAGAGAGAGAGAGAGAGAGAGAGAGAGAGAGAGAGAGAGAGAGAGAGAGCTATTTGTTCAAATTGAATGAAATTTACAAACATAAATGACATTTCCTCTAAACATATTTATCAACATAAACCCCACAGACTTCCAAGGTTTTCACCCGTTAATGTAAGTAAATTTTCTTTAAATTGTGGGTGGCCTTAAGAGGCCAGTAAAAAAATGTTTCCCCACAGAGGGGATAAAAATGATGTATAAAAACTTAGGGTGGTCATTAAAAGTAGTTTTATTAATTAAACATAAACATAGAATTGAAAAAGTTGATAATAAAATGTAAGTAATAAAAGATTAAACAAACGTTGTATAAACACTTTAGTAGATTTCTTCTCAAGTTTGCAAAATTTGACTGAGGTATTGACTGTTTTATTTATCAAGCAAAAATAAAAGATTTTGATGTTAGTTATTGGTATTATAGCTAGGTATATCATTTTTATTTTTAAATTCTAGTAACCTCCCTTGCAACAATATTAGATGTTTATGTCCCCCTACCAAGCGTAGACTGCTACTGCAACCATAGGCAATTTACATATAAACTTAAAGAAAGTCAAATATACAAATAGAAACGCAAAATTTGATCTACAGGCACTGAAGAGTGAGGAGATACAAGATAAATTCAACGTAGAGGTAAAGAACAGATTCGATGCATTGTCCGATATGGCAATGCAATATTATTTCAAGACGTCAGTGACCAATTGAAAATATAATTAAAAGAAATCAGTCAAGAAGCTGCACTAACAACAATGATAATCCCAAAAATAAAGATAATAGGGCGCAAGAAATGGATGATGGAAGACATCTTAAAACTCATGGAAATAAGAAGAAATAACAAAAAATAACAAGGAAATATACGAAGAGATTCACAGGAAAATTAGGAAGCTACTGCTATGCAAAAAGAGGCAAAAGAAACATGGCCTGAGGAAAATTTCAAGGAAATTGAAAACCAACATAACACCCAGAATACCAAATGAATCATCATCATCATCATCATCATCATCATCATCATCATCATCATCATCATCATCATCATCATCATCATCATCATCATTATCCTCCACTTCTGCCGTCAAGCGTCGTGGGGAGGAATAATCTGCGTTCCAGTGCCCGGTGGACGGCACTATACATTGGCACCTTTCCGTCTTGACAGACGATAGTTTGGTACATTGTGCTTCAAAAAGGCTTAATAACTGTCATATGGCAATAACTACGATCCATGGCGGTGGCGAGTGTGGCTGGTAAGGCCAATTCTTGCTGCAAATGTTTGCCCACAGTAGGTGCATGTGAAAACATGGTCATTTCCACCATTTTGCACCATCTTACGTCTCTCACGCTCTGTGTGTGCTTTATCTGCAATCATTTTCTCCTTTGTCTTTATTCCATTTCTGATAGTTGCCCTCCATGCAACACGTTCAGCGGCGACGTGCTCCCATTGTGCATTATCAATGCCTGTATCAATCATGTCCCGCTTACACACATCTTTGTATCGTAGTAGAGGCCGACCCTGAGATCTCCTACCCGTCTGTAATTCACCAAAAAAGATGTCCTTTGGTATTCTACCATCATTCATCCTCCTAACGTGTCCTATCCATCTAAGTCTACGAAGACTGAGCCAACCGTCACACAACCTGATCTTTCCAATACTTCAGTATTTGTGATTTTGTCTTGCCACTTAATACCAAGTATTCTTCGCAGACACCGCATATGAAAGCTGTTTAAACGTTTCTCTTGGCGAGAGTAAGTTGTCCAGGTTTCACTGCCATAAAGAAGAGTACTAAGGACACAGGCTTGGTAGACGAGGACTTTTGTTTTAGCAGTAAGCTTCCTGTTCTCCCAGACTCTTTTTGCTAACATGTTCATTGGTGTTGCTGCCTTGCCAATCCTGATGTTGATTTCCTGATCGAGGGATAATTTGCTATTTACCTCTGATCCAAGATATGTAAAATGGTCTACTATCTCCAGTTCGGCGTCGTCAATAAAGATTGATGGTACACCATGTGCACCTTGTGACATAATCTGTGTCTTCTTTTTGTTAATTGTTAAGCCAAATTCAGAACAAGCATTGGAGAATGCAGATAGTAGATGTTGTAATTCTTCCTCAGAGTGGGTCGTAATCGCAGCATCATCCGCAAAAAGCAACTCTCTGATTAGTACCCTGCTAATTTTGGTCTTGGCCTTCAATCTCTGAGCATTATAGAGGCCACCATCTGAGCGTGAGTGAATGTATATACCGTCATCCTGATCACGAAAGGCATATTTCAATAGAAGTGAAAAGTATATCCCAAAGAGTGTGGACGGCACTGGATAGTCTCATTCAGTGTGGTTGTACAATGTCTCTGATGTCTTCAATCCATTTTCTTCTTGGAAGTCCTCGTGGTCTCGTCGCAGATGATCTTTGATGTAAGGCCAGCGATGGTAGTAGTTGCTGATGTTGCATTCTAACGACATGGCCAAACCACTTGATCTTCTGTCTTTCAATAAATGTGGCACAAGGTGTTGATCCCACAGTCTGTCTGATAGTAGCATTTTTTACTCGGTCTCGGATTGCTAAGTTTGCAGCTCTCCTCAGGCATCTCATTTCGCAGGTGTTGATTTTGCGAAGGTGTAATTTGGATACCCAAAATTAATACACACAAGAATTAATGACATCACTAACAAAAGAACACACACACATCAACAAGTTGCCTAAAAACCAAAGATGGCAAAATCATAATAGAAAAAGATCAGATGTTACATGCGAGGTCAGATTATGTGAAAGACCTTTATGATTGATTGATTGATTGATTGATCTAGGAACCGACATCACAGCATTCGGGACATTCCCATAAGCGCTCCGTCTCCATCCTCAGCAGCCAGCGAAGAGTTCCAACACTAATAGTTCCAGTAGCAATCTGATTATATGTCCGTCTCGCCTTTCCTCCGAGCGCCGAGCGTCGGCCAGAACCCCTCGTCACACCTCGTTGTCTCATTCTTACCAGACCATGGTGCTCCATCCGCTCCTCCGAGGTGTACACGTGCTCCCACAAGGCCGCAACCACGTCTGCCTTGTCCTGCATCAATACTCCACCAAATTTTGCCGAGCCAGCCAATCTGTCCGCCTGTTCATTCCCCAGCACACCGGCATGCCCAGGAGAAAAGATCCAGGTGATGCTTACTACCCGTGACCTCCGAAGGAAGCAAGCCACTCTGCACGAAGCCTACCTGTTCTCACCCTTCTCAGCATGCTTTCTGAGTCAGTTACAATCACAATGTGTGTATGTATCGTGTTTTCTATCCAGCGGAAAGCTGCACTGACCGCCTCCACCTCCATTCTTAAGCTAGATGTAGTGTTATCATACGCCAGGCTCTCCTGCACCAAACGCCGACCATTAGTTTTTGCCAAGAACCCCCAGGCACTTCTCCTACCTCTCAACACTGACCCATCCGTGTAGATAATCACATCACCCGGGCGAGAATTTTCATGAATTAGTTGCTGAATTTCCACTTCCGTGATGATACAAGACAAGAACAATATGATCATCAGAATAATAATGAAGGACCATCAATTTTGTTTGTCGCGGGTTTTTCTTTTAGATATCTAGCAATTCCCCGGAGCCGGTCTCCCTGGCGAAGTAGTGTTAACGATTTTCTCTGTAATCCCGTATATCCACTTGTGGGGAAACAGCTGCGCGAGATTCGGTAGGGAATCGGGTCGCGTTGGATACTTACAGGGGTATCTGAGATTGTCGCTCAGTAAGCAATGCAAAATACTGTGCGTAATCTTGCAAAGACATCAACAACAGCGGTAAAATGCTGTTGTTGTCAGCGATGTAAATAGGATATGCGAAAAAACAATTCCCGCAGAATGCTTGAACATAAGTGTAGTGATCAGTCAAGGCATTACTATCATGTTATTATGATATTTGAAATTTTCTCTAAGCAAACGTAATTGCATCATCATTTAGCAGAGAGAGAGAGAGAGAGAGAGAGAGAGAGAGAGAGAGAGAGAGAGAGAGAGAGAGAGAGAGAGAGAGAGAGAGAGAGAGAGAGAGGAAGAGTGGGGGGGGGGGGGATTATTCGTAATATTTGTCAGCATAAGCCCCATAAGCTTGCACGGTCTTTCGTATTATTAATCGTCATCTCTCTCATTCCTATCACCTAGACCAGGGGTCACCAAACTACAACCTGCGGTCCGGATCCGGCCCGAGACGTCATTTCATCCGGCCCGCCGTCGGTACTCGAACTTGCTTGATATAACTATGAAACACGAGACGTTGTGATACAATTTAAATGTAAATATTATGTTTAGAATAATAGGAGATCTTCACACGTGCGGAGACCTGCTGGCTGCAGTAGGATGTTTATTTAGGTGGCCCTATTTATAAATTTTGCGAACCTTATTATGAGATATATTCTATTACCAAATGAAGCCGCCTGCCGCGACTCTACAAGAGTATGGAGTAGCATATCCCTTGATACCCTGGTAGAAAATGTATAGGATGCTGGGATGTTGTGTTGGCGTGCCTATAACAGCCCAGTAAAGCCATGTTCCCGCCTCTTTGGCATTAGGAACAACTTAGGCCGAAGAGATGCTGATGTCTAATTTTCAGCAGAGGGTTTGAACTTAAACCCCTGAGCCACTACCAAGTAGATGGGCGAAAATGCCCCAGGCACGGCCGAGCGTAGCCACTGTTTTTCCTTGACCGCAGTTGAGAGGGTAGACAGGTCCTGTGAAGATCCAAAAGATCCAAGAGGATCTTGATTGTGGATTGACGATTATCTGCTGTAAGGTGAGTTTTGAACGAACCTTCATAATTTAAATAAGAATATAGGAATATAATAGCTATGTCTGTGCCTGAGAACAATAATGGAGGGATATATGCCTGGGAAGAGAGGAAGAGGAAGGCCAAAGAGAAGATGGGTGCAGGATGTGGCGGATGATCTCCAGATGGATGTATCTGAAGCGGGAAATCTTGCTTATGATCGAGAGGTTTTCCGGAAGGTTGTTATGGGAGCGAGGTTCTGCAAAGGACATGCTACTGAATGAATGACCTTTATTCCATCTTGTTGTTTGATAATTGCTGGTGTTGTGTATCAGACTACAGTTACAGTGTTGGATGATTATCCATGCTGTGATGAGGATAACTGGTACCGTGTTGGATGACTACCCATGCTGTGATGGAAGATCACTAGTAGGTGTACAATGGGGCTTTGGGGTCAAAAGGGTGGTGGTCGTGGAGGGGTGCAAAAAGAAAGCAACCTAGGAGCCCAGCCCCCTGGGGCCCCGCCCAAGAGCCAAACAGGGTGGTGGTGGTGGTGGGGAGCCCCCCAGAGCCCTGGGGCGCACGCACGCGCGATTTAGAGTGTATCGTCTGTAGATATAGAACGTGTATGGGACATGGAGACTAGTCAGTGGCTACGATTGAAACCAACATGCCAGCGCGTGCGATGTTGGATGAATGCCCTAGGAGAGTGGACCCACTACCACCCCCAGAAGTTTTGTGCAACTACCGAAGAGAAAGCGGGTCGCGTAGGGGACATCGTCATATTATAATACATCACCGCAAGTGAACCTGAGTATAATCCATCGGATGGAAACCCACGGGTGTGAGGTCTAACTATAGCGCAAAAATCGCCGGGGCTACCCTTAGTGGGAGCAACACAAGCTGTGAGTTGCCTCTACCAGCCCCGACAAGGATGAGCAAACTTGTGCACCGTGACCGCCCAGTGTGAGAACCGTGTCAAGCTTTATACTTCCGCATTCCCCGCATGCCGAAGTCACAAACTTGTTACTTCGGAATGTGGAAATTTTTACTAGCTTTACACTCACCATTTTCAGAAAAGCATCTCTCCCACCAACTCGCCACTTTTGCATCTCTCCCGCCAACCAAATACACTCGCCACTTTAGCATCTCTCCCACCACTACACACACATGTTGACAGGGGGGGGGGGGGGGAAACACTTGAGAAAACCACTTTAACTATAGCGTAATTTTTGGCAGGGCAACTTCGAGTGCGAGCAACTATATAGTAGAATCCCACGGGTGGCCCAAACTCGGCACAGAGCTGCGTTGGTCATGTGTTCTCAACACAATGCGAAGCGGGGGTGTGGTAGAGTGTATATTCTGTGAGAGGGGGGTTAAACAGCCTTATGAGATGTGTGAGCGCCTTTCACAGAATGCTTTGGGGGACCAAGCTGCGCCTATATAAAGATCCTCAGGATGTGCCTGATCTGCAAGATTCGGAGTAAGAAGCAGACACTGCATGAACACTGGATCGTGCTTTAGAGGGGAAGCCACCCACACATAGCATGCCTACTTGCCAGTGGTTTAAGAGTCCCACAACATTCTGTGGAAAGCCCTCGAGGCGACGCTTTTGTGACTATCATCTCCGGATCATACAACGACAAGGCAGAAGAATAAGTGGAGGAACTATAATCATTCATACGCCTTGGGGTTGGAGGTCTTTAGGAGTTCCACCAGACTGTTTAGAAACAATTGCCGAGGAGGAGGATGTGCAGCACGGGTGAGTGCCTAGCATGTCAATTTGAAGCTGACTGGGATAGTGCAGACGAATCATGGAGCATTGTGCGTGGCGTATCGGCGGCCACTATGAGGTTTGTGGTATGCCCTGCCACGACGCCTGGTTCTGTGACACACACAAAGTCCTTTTTGCTTAGGGCTACACCCCCTGTCTGATCTGTGGTTGGGATATCCTACAGCCGCGCGACATATGCACACTATGCCATGAATCAATCAACATCTTGGAAGAATACATCGAGATGAAAGAGTCTTTGATTAACGGATAAATTAGAGACTAACACCACAAACTTCAAATGAAGAATTGTATGTGGCTTGTGCGCTATGGGACCTCGATCCGATGCGAGCGTAGGTGTCATGGGGTGTTCTGCTACCAACACCTTCAACTACAGAAAAAGGGTAGGACGGTGTTTGGGTGTGTTATCTGCAATGCAGAAGTACAGCAACAGCGCGATGTGTGCCACACTTGTGATCGTGAACTAGTTGAGAGTTATGAGTCTCTGACAAGAGATTTGCCAGAATTAATAGACGATCCCTTCTTCATGGAGAAATTCATTGATGTGAAAGAGGCCATGAAAAAAGAGCGCGCTAGAGACACAACTGCATAGCGGGCTGGCTTTCTGACTGGTGGGGTGAAGTCAGAAAGCTCTTTTTCATGTGCAAGTCGGCAGAAACTTTGCGCCGAATTTCAGCCTGCAGTTGTCGAAATTTCACTGATTCACTCAGAATCAATTTAAATTCCGCATCAGAAATTTCATGGTCCTGCAAGGCCACCGAGACAAGATCGGAGATTGTTGAAAGTTTAGATCAGCCAAAATCCTGATTTCGTCAAGCTTCTTGGCTTTAAGCGCACATCTGTGAGCCGCCAACTTGCCAGCCTCCCCCAATAGCCCGCAAACAAGAGCACCTATCTCTAGACCGAAGGCTACTGGGATCGCAATGGCAGTTGACAGAAGCCCCACACTCACAGTAAGCAGAGCTGTATCAATCCCATCCAAGACATTCACAACCCGGTGGTACTTCTTATACAACAGAGACAGTTTTTTATGCTCAGCCTCCAAGCTCTTCTGTAGTCTGGTGATCTCTTGAAGGTGAAAGGCCAGTAGTGAATTAGGTCAAGGAGCCATATAAGAGTAGGCGTAGGCTGGAAATCGGAGCCACATGAAATTTCCCAAATTTGGGATCTATTAAAAAATACGTAATAGAATTAGATACGCAAAGACAACAAGAACATATCATACAAAACAACTCACAAACCAGACTTAGAACTAATCTCACTACTATATAACATGAACCTCCCAGCCAACAAAAACAACTACTACTAGAACACAAAACATATCATAATAGAAATCATAATGAAACGAAACACAACCAACACATGCTACAAGATACAACTTTCTAGTCCATACACCACTTCCACATAACCACTAGTTTTAATTACTCCCACAGACACATCCACGTTTCCCCCGACACTTTTTTCCATGACCCAATTTTTTTTACCCGCCATTCCCCTCGAACCACGATTTCCCACCTGTCATGGTCTTACTCTTATCTAAATAATGGTTCGGGTTCATACAGGCAACAATACACTGTTCGCTAGGATATAGAACATTTATTGTATGAAGTGTACAGTTGGCGCAGTGGGTAAACAGACCCGCGCTCTCTTATCTTACATATCACAGATAGTTAAACATCAAACATATAGTTGTCATACAACAATCTAGCACACTATCTAGCCCTAGTATATCTATCACTATCTATGAGTCCCTCTCAGGCAGGCCCTGTTGTCTCTCTCCAGTCCGTTTGTCCTCTGCCGGTCTCCGCGTGTCCTAACTCGACACGGGCGGTAACTCTGTCCGAGTTCCTCGTGGACCCCGCATTAGGCGGGCCACATCAGTGTCCACGGAATCATGGACTTGGTGACCATCTCTTTCGAGAAGGTTCTAGATTATTCGGGTCCTGCTCGACTCAATGGTTTCCCTTGGGCTGGAATTGCAGCCCTTTATTATATGTGCAAGTGAGGCGGTGACAGGATCCCTCCTCCCCCGTGACATGATTTGTTGTTGGGAATTAGATTCGTTCTAATTCTGTCACCGAATCACAAAAAGTTGGTGTTTGTAGTTTGGTGGATAGTAACCTGGTAACCTACCTATTAGCACTAAAAACTCATGTATTCTACCATACAACACTTGTCTGATTTGGTGCAGAGATCCCTGTCTCTCGTGTGCTTAAATATGCTTATCAGACCGAAGTTACGTGGCATTTTAGTAGTTGTATTTACAACTTGCCCTTCTCATAGTACCCGAAATGGTACCCAGACAAATAACCCCTATATAATAGAGGGTTAACAAGACCGAAGTCTTGGCTAAATAAGTACACCTTCAAATCTTGATCTGTGTGTGTATTTCTATACACTTTTACTCCCGTATGTTATATAATGCTAAATATGTAGTTACCTTGTTCTTTTATCCCCCTCAGACTACATGTGTCCCTGTTGGCTTGTTAGTGTGTTAACTAATAAGTTGATGTATCTAATAAAGTGACTGTATTTTAAATTGGTAGTGTTGAGTTTTGAGGTTTGTGTAACGTGCGTGCTGAATGTGTGGTGTAATTCCAAGCGTCACGAGTTGGGATAACCTCAATCATGTAATACTGCACTGTGTGCAATACCTGACTAGGTATTCCAAGTAGTGGTGCTTAGATGTATCCTACCTGCTAATCTAAGTATATTAACATAACTACTAAATTAACTCCCTACTAAACTAAGTTCTACACATGTATTGACAAATTAGACAAGTCATGCACTTTTACATGGAAGACGAAGACAAATTATAATGAATACGTTTTGCGTACAATTTGTCCGCCAAGTGTATCGTTCTCTCATTTAATCCTTTCACGCAGTCATTCACTCATCTGTCATTCAAAATAGTAATTGGCTAAAATATATATTTAAAGTTGAGGTAAGCGTTATTGCCCTTAGAAAAAATGGGCTAGGCGATATTTGCCCTTTAAGAAAATACGTACTTTTTGTACGATAACTGAAAAATAGGTTATAATTTAACTAGAGACACTTGTATAGGACGGTTATTTAGCATATGAATGGTACCGTCTGTAATATTAAAGTAGAATATGTACAAGTTACAGGTTAACACAATTTATATACATCATTAATGGAAATATAATACATATTTAATAGTACACTAATTAATTAAATAACTCCAACGATGATGTGCGCGTTGACGTCTCTTCGTTCGTGTGGTATGCCATGAATGTTAAAGTTAGTATGGCTGTCTCTTGAGTGTTGTCGTCGATGTTGTTCTGTTTCGGCTGTTTGCAAAGTTTTGTAGCAATAGCAAGTATGGATTGCTCTCACTGTCCCGTATGAAATATACCATTGTTCAGAGATAGTTCACTGGTTGATATAATTGGTTGAAATGACCGCACAGTTAATGTTTCTTGCTGGAATCGTTGTAGAGCTTAGGCATTTGATGGTATAGTTCTTACAATATAGCTCTTAACGTATGTTTAAGGGTGACGTAATTAACCTAATCACTGAGAGTACTCTAGCAGGTGTAGAGTCACACTGTTATATGTAACGGAATAAAAGTATCACAGTTTATAGTGTGGCTACTGGCCAATGTGATTAGAGTCATTCTACTGGCGCATTTGTCTGCCGTGATAAAAGGTCAGCCACTCTGTTCTCGGTGCCCTTAATATGGCGAATTTCGAAGTCAAAGTCTTGAAGTAGAAGACACCATCTTTGTAACCTGTTGTTTTTGGGCGACCCATGGTTCAGTACTAATAATGGTGAACTGTCTGTGAGGACCACAAAATGGCTTCCCAAGAGGAACTTAGATAGTCTCAATATACAGAACAAAAGGCTCAAACGCTCCAATTCAACTGTGGCATAACGAGTCTCAGCCTTCTTCAGTTTGCGGCTTACGTAGAGGATCGGGTGTCGAACGCCATCCACTTCCTGCATTAAACATCCTCCTATTGCGATAGCGCTCGCATCTGTGGTCAAAATAAAGGGTAAATTTATGTTGGGTAATCGCAAGACTGGTGGATTAGAAAAAATATGTTTCAACCTACACATTGCATCATCTAAGCTGGTACTTTTACAAATTCTTGATGGATGATCTTTAGTTAACATATCAGAAAAGACGGAGGTGAGTTCTGCCCAATGTGGAATAAATTTAGAATAATAGTTAATCAGACCTAGTAAACTCCTAACCTGCTTCTTTGTGGTAGGTACTTCTAGATTAAGGATCTTGGAAACAATTTTATCATCAGTCAACAATTTTCCTTCAGAAATTCTATGACCAAGGAAGTCTATTTGTGTATAGCCTATTTCAACCTTGGAAGGTTTGATAGTAAGTCCAAAAAGAGAGATTTGGCGGAAGACTTGTTTAAGGGTGAGTAAGTGAGAAGTCATATCAGAAGAATGGATGCATATATCATCAATATAAGCAACTACGTCATTAATTCCGTGTAATAACAATCTTGTTAGTCTCACAAATGTGGCCGGTGCGTTCTTCAGGCCAAAAGGAAGATATAGACATTCGTATAACCCTAGAGGCGTTGCGAATGCTGTTATATGTCTACAAGAAGGGTGTAGAGGAACTTGCCAATATCCTTTCGCTAAATCTGTCTTAGAAAATAAGGATGATTGAGCCATATCTAAAATAAGATCTTCACAACTGTTCATAGGCTCTGCATCTGTTGTTGTTCTGGTATTCAATATTCTATAGTCGATGCACAAGCGGATTGTCTGGTCTTTCTTTTTCACCAAGACAATCGGTGAAGAATATTGAGACATAGATTTTTGAATAATGCCATTCTTCTCTAAATCTAAAATTTCTTTATCTAAATTAGATCTGTAATGGAGAGGAATAGAATATGGTCTACATTTGACCGGTCTCAGATCTGTTAGCACAATTGAATGTGTTATTCTATCAGTGCGTCCAGGTTTGTTGGAAAAGATCGTCTTATAGTCGTCTAGGAGCGTCAAAATGTCCTGTCGCTGTTGTTGTGTCAAAGTGTCAGAGATATGTATGTCCTTTATACTTCCGTCGTCAGTCATAATTGGCACAGGGATTTCAGTGTTGTCCATGTCTGTCTGATTTATCACAGATGCTACAGTTTGTAAATTGTCTTCCATGTCATTGTCGTCGTCGTCGAGATCGATTGTCAATATGTCGTCAAATTTGTCGTCATTGTCAATATCACAGATTGTCGGTAATGTCCATCTGTCTTCGTCATTGTCGTCGTCGTAAGCGTGTGTCGTTAACGATGCTTCGTTTGTCGAGGTGTTATTCCGTTGGGAAATTGTCGGTTCGTCTCCGTCCACAGTTTGCTGCGTCTGTTTATTTGTCTCATTGTCCTGTCTAGCATAGTATGGTTTCAACATATTTACATGGAATATTTTTAATTTTCCATTTACAGAGAATGTAGTAGGGTTATTCCCCTTGACCAGTTTATGGCATGTATCACAAGATGTACAAAATGATTTAATCTCTTGGTCAAACTTTGGCCAATAAAAATGGGTTAGGACAATAGCCTTGGTCATTTCGTATCCCATATGACCTCCAAAAGGGGAGTCATGGGCTATTTTTAGCACTTTGTTTCGATGTGCTTGTGGTACAACAATTTGCTGTGTCATGGTCTGGTTTGTTGTGTAAAATCTGGTTAAGATGTTATTCTGTAGCCTAGATGTCCACGATGCATGTTTAGTGACTTTTGGTTTGTCATGGTCTTACTCTTATCTAAATAATGGTTCGGGTTCATACAGGCAACAATACACTGTTCGCTAGGATATAGAACATTTATTGTATGAAGTGTACAGTTGGCGCAGTGGGTAAACAGACCCGCGCTCTCTTATCTTACATATCACAGATAGTTAAACATCAAACATATAGTTGTCATACAACAATCTAGCACACTATCTAGCCCTAGTATATCTATCACTATCTATGAGTCCCTCTCAGGCAGGCCCTGTTGTCTCTCTCCAGTCCGTTTGTCCTCTGCCGGTCTCCGCGTGTCCTAACTCGACACGGGCGGTAACTCTGTCCGAGTTCCTCGTGGACCCCGCATTAGGCGGGCCACATCAGTGTCCACGGAATCATGGACTTGGTGACCATCTCTTTCGAGAAGGTTCTAGATTATTCGGGTCCTGCTCGACTCAATGGTTTCCCTTGGGCTGGAATTGCAGCCCTTTATTATATGTGCAAGTGAGGCGGTGACACCACCCTCGCCCTCCTACTCTTATGTGGCTCCGATTTCCAGCCTACGCCTACTCTTATGTGGCTCCTTGACCTAATTCACTACTAAGGCCTGGTCAGGCGCCATTGTATACTAGTCAAGCGCGCCCATATATTCAATTTGAGGTTATATGTTTTGACTACTCCTCAGTGACAGGGTTGTTGGTATACACAAGTTTTATAAGATGAATCCACGGCGAAACCTCAACATCCCTCAAATTGATGGTATCAACACCCCTAGCATCCTTAAGTATGTTTACCACAAACCGGTCATTCGTAAAATCCACACGCACTTCTTCGGAGAAAGTAATAATAACCCAACCCACAACCCAACGCACCAGAGATTTTACTTGAATACCAGGCATAACATCCCCCCAATTTGCAAAAGGCCCATTCGTAAGAAGGAGCTCGATATATAGGGTGCTCCCTGGGATAGGGCGATCGATATATTCAGGCCTGGGCAGGCTGTTCACCACCAAACTAAGGGTGTAAACTTTATCGTCACCTTTAAGGTAGAACATACCTCTATCATAGCCAATATATATCCCATCAGCGATGTTAAATATACATGGTAGTATTCCCATGTTTGTAAGGTAACCTGGTTTAGTACCCGATCACCCAATATAGGGATTTTTTTTTACCTCAAACCACAACGGCCAGTCAGGAGCACCGAATCGGTCTTCCACATATTCTTTAGTGGCTTTCCAGTTGGTTATAGCCGTAGTCTGAGTATTTGACATCGCGGCAAAATGTTGCTTATCAACATCGGTGATTCTATGGGCACCCATATTGATTTCCTTAGACATCGTTCCCCCAGACAGCCGAAGTTTAGAGAGCCGCTCCGTAAAACCTCATCAGCATCAGTAGGTCCAGAAGGTTCCCCCACATTAGTGAGGCGAAACCCGCCCATGGATAGTATACCATGCATTGTGTCCCCATACTTGCGCACGAGCCCAGCCCGGCTAAGCTGTACGACAGTCCCAGCCTCTCCACCGCACTTTCCAACATACATGGTTATAGCACACGCAGTATCATGTCTTCAAATTGCTGCCCACCCGCCAGCCCACGAAGCACATGAAGACATAAATGGCCACAGATCACACCGTCTGCCCTCTGCAGCTGAAAAGTTTGGGTGCGCACGGGACACCCTAGATAATCCAGGATTTCCTGGGGCGGGTCAAGCCCGAAACTATCGAGTAAATCGCCTTAGGCCCCGCCCTGTAATATACCACGCAGTGGGTCCCCTCACCCTCTGATGAGTCTAGATTGACTATCCCACACTCCGGATTGTGTACACACAGCGGAAGTGGGGTATATACTTAGCCGCCTTCTCAATATCAAACTTGCTTAATGCTTCTTCTTTTTTTTCCATCCCCTTACCTCTAGAGAGGTACACACCCTTTCCAGCCTTATCAAGAAGTTTGATCGCAGGACCATAAATAGGATGGCTCCCCAAGATATCTTTTAACACAGGCGGCAAACCCCGACCCTCCATCGCGCGGTTATGGCGAGCCTGATCAACTGCCTGAGCCACACCAGCAGCCCCACCCATCAAGCCCCCCCCCCAATCCACCCAGCCAGGGGAGTGCCTTAGCCAAGAGGGGGATCACAGCCCCCAGTGTGGGGAAAATCCCACCCACCTTAACCATCTTTTTTATCTGACTCTTCGAGAAGGTCAGCTCAGCCCCAGAACCCGCAGCAACATTCTTCTTAATGTGGTTAATTTGACGCTGGGTCAGGCCGACATTATCAGCACCATGCAGCTGCCCCACACCCAGGCGTAGGGTGGCACCAGTGCCGTCTTTCGCAGCCTTGACCAACGTCTCTTTCTGCCCCGGAGAGAGGCTCAACCCATACGATATCGGCGCCATAGTTATCTCGGTATATCTCTAGTGTTTAATTCAAGACAGTAGTAAACTTCCTACCATTAGAGGCCAATACCAGAGACTTATCTGCGATGATCACTGCGAAGGCCTTAGTGTCTGCGGACACAGAAACGTCGAACTCCACCTTGACGGTGATAGCTTGAACAGCGTTCTTAATGGCTTCAGTCTGGGCTCACAAATCAATAACGTGTATGGGGTAGAGGGCAACAAAATCCATAGGACTCACCAGATTGGACGACTACCGACCTGTAATGCCATAGAACGCCTCCTTGAAGTCGGCAAAGGCTTTGAAGGCCCGAGAGGTTCTATACTCAGCTAAATCGATATTCATATCCACTAGGGGGTAGCGCGCGCTGTTGATCAGGGCATGAATATTCTTCACCCGCACATGATCAAATACAGCACTATTCTTCGTCTGATCGTTTTCGCGAGCAGTTTGAAATGCCACAAGGATCCACCGAGGTTTCTCTGTTTGGGATTTAACCCCCAACTGCCAGGTGAAGGAAGTGGTCTGTGGCACCGCCAAACTATCACACTGTAAGGCACGGAAAGCCACAGGCACTCTAACTTTATTCTCTATCAGAGTCATGAGCGAGCTCATATAGCTCAGAGAGGGTATAACATGAGACATCATCCAGGCGATCTTGGACAGTTCGATCCTACCATTTGGTGGGGCGCGCACAGCCGGCCTTCCAGCCACACCCGGCTTACCTTCTGCAGCTGGTACAGGAATCACAGCCGCCTGCTCGAAAGCACTGCGATGGATGGCATGAGCATCGTTCTGGCAGTCTAACAGTAAAGACTACTTCACTCCATAGAGCACCTTCTCATAATCATTGCAAAACCCAAAGAAATATTTGAGAGGAACACAGAAACTGAACTTGCCCTTAGTTGTAGGTTTATTCATAATGATGAGCTGTCTCCTTTCCCAACCCGAATTCCCCACCGAGCAGTCCCCTCTCCTGAGTCCTTATACCAACACATATTGAGACCTTCACCCCAAGCAAAGTCCTCCCCACACGACAGAAGGGTCATCATTGTTGTAGCCTGCCCAGGATATGACACATCGTCAATGGTGTTGTTGTTAAGCTGGTAACGTATTTTGTTGAACATGAACGCGACAGCATTGTTAACCAAGGCCACCAGACTATTCGCATCATAGGGAGCATCTCCAACTGCCTTGAGCTGTCCTTCTACTAGAAGATAGCTCTTGGAGGGGAGTGTGAAGGCATCCTGAGCGTGTATATCGATCTGGATAGTGGTATTCTGGTTGAGAGCAGCTGGGTTCTGTGACTCATACTCCCGATACTCAAAGGATTCAATACTTTCAACAACATGCACAGGCTCGGTAATGTCAAGCATGGAAGTGCGGAACTCCTCCGTTGTGATATTATAAACGTCTAGACTTATCTCTAATTGTCTTGAAACCACCACCTCGGCTGGCAATGTCCAGCGACTCCAGACTGGACTAGACGGCTGGTTGGACTGTGGGTTGGGCAGCTGGTTGGGCGGCTGGCAGGATAGCCAGCTGCTTCAAGACCTCAGTGCTCTTATCTGTGAGTTCCCTTTTCAGTTGGGGTGGCAAAGGCTTGAGGGCGTCCACCAACTTTTTTGCGGCTGCACCTGCAGAAGCTACAGACTCCGTTGTCTTGGAAACATTCCTAACCATGGGGCTGCCAACAAATTTGGCAACTTTACTGACAGCACCAGGTATCGCTTTAGCACCTGAAGAGACCAGACTTCCAACCGCCCGAGCTGCCGAGCCCAACCAATCGAACATCCCCCCACCCACCCGTATCCGTCGGCGTTGGAAAACGTACATGGTTACACACTGCGAATATGTAGCCGTAGTTATTTGCCCACCTCTAAAGTTTAATTGTGCGCCGTCTTGGTCAGTCAACCAGCCGCGGATGCTGTGTATACTGCCGGCTTGGGTAATGGGGAGGTAGACAGCAGTTCTGGGAGACTATAAGATCTTATAGCCAGGGCACACATTGGAGAAGAACGAGTAGATTGTGGGGTGGGTTCCCATACCGAGGTAAGACCCACTCACCACATTGCAATTAACCAGAATGCTATTCACATGGAAGATGTCTATTGGTTTCTCTCCTTCTTTATAGCCCTTAGTCAGTATTTTTGGTTCAAACCCAAGTATTTTGCGCAAAGACGAAGCGCCCATGTCGTCCTCATAGTCGGGGCTGGTTATCTTTACGAAGGCTCGAAGGGTTGAGGGGTTGGGTCCTATGGAGATGTAATACTTCTCCTCAGCCTACTCATTCCAATCCTTGGCCTCCTCCATCTTTCTTTGAATCTCCCGATTGATCTGGGGAGCTCATAGGCCCCCTCTTCTATTGTGATGGTTTTCCACTCCTTCTTCAACACGCGGTAGACGAAAGTATTGTTGGTGGAGTTAACATTGCTGATAGAGTTGTAGGTCTCTAGATTAAGCAAGGCCAGCTGGTATGACTTCTGGGGGTCAAGGTACAGCGCTGGGGAGTAGTATGGCGTCCAATCGCTTTTATCTGATGTTACCACCAGGGACATATTCTCCTTCAGTGCGAGTCGCACCTCCATCGCTGCGAGCCGGTCGCGGATTTCCTTCAACACTTGGAGCTCCATGATTAATGAACGAAGATTCTTCTGTTCAACTTGAGGGCCTGCTCCTTAGAGACCGCCCCACTGCGCATAAGCTCATCCAGTATCGCAGATATTTCTGTGTCAACTCCCGTATTCCCTGCCTCCTTCGAGGCCACTAACAGGGCTAGGCGCTCCACCAGAGTATGATGATCGTTGTAGTACAACACACCGCTACCACGGATTAGTCCGTATTTTCTCCCTTTTTTTTAATTGTAAACAGGTATTTTAGCAAGTTGGGCCAGCTGGCTAAATGTCTCAATAGCCTGTGGGGTGTATTGCTTTGTTTTGACGAACCGCTTGGTTAGGAGATCGTACAGCGTCTCATCTGCCGGGGCCGACAATACTAGGGTGTCCCCCTCAAAGGCTTGCAGCCGGCCCGCGGCCAGAGCTGCGGGATCAATAGTTAGGGTGCCGAATTTACCTCCTCGGAGTTTCAGCCCTTGCCCACGGACGATAACCTCTTGCCGATTATCCAGTATGGTTCTAACACATTCCCTGTATGCCTTTATAGCATCAATCTCTCGATCTATTTCATCAATTTCCTCCTTAGTGGTGGCGGCTCTCCTCATCTCCCCCCCCCCCCCCCCCAGCATGTTTGTATTGAGTTTTTGGTGGTATCGAAGATGCCGCGAAGCACGTCATCCGACTCATTGAGGGGCGCGCTAGGCATTGGGTAGTTATATTTCCCACTAGTGATTTCCTCATCCAAGCCCTGATCTACATCAATTATAATAGGTCCTGAAGAGGGAGTCCCTCCTTCTAGGGAGGGAGCTCTGGCCTCCTCAAGAGCTCTGCCTGTGCTCTACCCTCAATGGCTATAACCCTGCCCAACGCCTCAATGGCCTGAGCTAGCTCGTTAGCTTGTTTGTCTGTTCGTCTAGCCAATTCACTGGTCTGTTTGTCTGCTATTTTAGCCAACTCACCGGTCTGAGCTTTGACGATTTGGCTTATTGCCCCCGTTTGTTGTGCTGACCTCTCTGCTACCGTTTTAGTAATTGGTGTGAAGAGTTTAGCCGCCTCCTGTTGTAAATCTGCTTCCCCCATCCTCTCCGCCAGAAACCGCTGCTTCAGGCGGTCCCGACGTGCTAGATAATCTTTCATAAAAGCGTTACGCTTTGCTTGGTTAGTCACATCAGCCCACATGTTGTTGCTATCACAATAACATATATATCTAAATAGAAGACCTCGGGATATAGAACCGATCGAATCCACATCGGTATTTGCCGTCGTGGGCCTTGCTGGTCAGGTCGATCACCGCGAAACCGTAAGGCTTGCTAGTGCACTCTGTGAAGAACTCCCTGAATTCTTCAAAGGGCATATCACCACCAACATAGGAGTCGTGGATGGCACGCAGGTTCTTCGTGTCTTGGTTGAAGATCACCAATAGATTGGCAGTTGTCGCGGATGGCCTGCTTGGGATTCTGAAGAAGCTCTGGGTTAGGTAGAATGTGTCGGCACCGCCGTGCCGGCCCTGGCAGAAGTACTTCTCGATCGGTCCCTGCTTCTCCAGCATGACATCATCAAAGACCATGACAGCTCTCTCTTCGGGGTTCAGGTCCTCGACTGGGATGATGTCTTCAGCCGAGCTATGACAGGAGGCAATATTTTGCCCCGCAGCCTGCCCGACAGACTCGGCCCAATCCTGGAGGAACTGGTACTTGTCCTGCCCCAAAGACTTCGAGTACAGGTGCAGTCGGTCGTAGTTTAGGTAGCCCGGCTTCAGCAGCAGGTTGAGCATCATGTTTGTTTTTCCGCACCCCGATGGCCCGCACACAACACAACGAATGGTGTCTGGCAGCAGCCAGTGGTGGTGGTGGCGGGCTTTGTCCTCAAGATCGAAGTTGGTTATCTTCATCATCAATTAAATATATACACATTTGCATTGTCTTCAATATGTATTGCCTGCGTTGTAAGAAGCAGACTCCTACGCTGGAGGAGTCGGAGGTCGTGCTGAAAAATCGTCGGATAACAAGGCGCGGCATCTGTGAAGTTTGTGGGGCTAAGAAGAGCCAGATTGTTGGTATGGGGCTCCTCAACAAAGCACTGAATATGTTGCCTTTGCCTGAGATGCATATGAGACTGCCTAAGGGCGTCAGCTCTGAGGATGTTCCTGGGGGCTCGTTCCAGAATACTGGGAAATATAGCTACTGCGGCCCTTTCACTAAACTAGATAAGCGGCTGACCCAAGGCTATGAGGGGGCCAACACACTCGACCGCGCCTGCAAATCTCACGATATTGCTTATGAAGTCAATAGTGATACTGCTAACCGCAACGTTGCTGATGACATCCTAGCCGCGGCGGCTGCAAATATTGCAGCGTCTGGTGATGTCCCAGACTGGGAGAGGCTCTATGCTCGCACAGTCTCAGCCCTGATGTCTGCCAAGAGCCGCTTTGGTATGGGCGCGCCCTCGTTTTGATTATATAGACATCAGCAGTATATCAATATGTATTGTTTTCGGTGTAAGAGACAGACCCCCACTAAGAGTGGGACGATTACCAGGATGAGAAACGGGCGGTCGTCTAAGCGCGGCACCTGCGTTGTGTGTGGAGGAAGGAAGAGTCAGATTGTTGGTGGAAAAGGACTCATCCTTGGATCCAACTCACCACTCAAGGATGTGCCCCTCTTGGGATGGCTGTTATAGAGATATGTGATATGGCCTTACAATAATGGAGCGTGTTTACTACAGCCCGCAAGGTTATTCGAAGCTATGAAGAAGCTGGCCACTAAGGTTAGCTGGGCGGCTAAGGTTAGCGAGACCGTTGCCCGGGAGTGGCTTCAGAAGCAGGCTATCTGGCAAATCTACCTGCCGCGGCCTCGCTATATTCCACGACCCCACATCGCCGAGTCCACACCGAATGCCGCTCAGATGGCCTAATCTTTTGCAGATTGACCCTGGGCGGGAGTTTATGAGTGCCGTCAGTCAGCTGGCTTCTAAGCATAAGACACAGGTACGTCGTGGAGAGGCTTGGAACCATCGTCAGCAGGCCATTGTCGAGCGGTTCAACCGCACTCTGGCAGAGAGACTGTTCGGGGCCCAATATGCCCAGGAGTTGTTGCTCGCTGAGCGAGGCTCAGATGAACGTTCTGTCGAATGGGTGAGAAGCTCTACCCCAGGTAGTCGCTGCAATCAATAATGAGGTGACGCGTTTGACTGGTAGGAAGCCGGCTGAGGCGATTAAGGATTCGTCTGTGTCCCATGCTCCAGCCGCGGCAGCCCGCCGCGCTATCGGATGTAAGGAACCTGTGATTCCAGCCGACTCGCAGGTCAGATATCTCTATTCGGCGGGCGAGCTCGAATCAGCACACATCCACTTTTTCGTTTCCATGGGACTCAGAGATGTTTTTTTTCATCTCATAAACTCCTATCTGGTGGCTCTTGCTTCGTATGGTAACATGTGTGTGCTTGTATTCACGCTGGCCGAACAGACTGTCCTTGTAGTGTTCGTGTCTGAGGTCTTTTTTCACAACTGCCCGAGCCACTCCTTTGGCTTTCTTGATGTTGGTGGCTTCTACGATTGAGTACATCTTTGGTCTGAGACCGACGAACTCAGCTATCGGGCGACAGTTGCATTCGTCTTTGAATTTGCCAACCACCTTTGTATTCGAAGTCGAATGGTTGGGGTGGTCGCGAGGATAATCTGAGAAGGCGTACCAGTCGGGGTGGGCCTTCATGTCCGCGTACACATCCTCAGTCTCCACCTGAAGTAGAAGGGAGTCAGTATCAGTGTAGCAGAGCTGGAGTCTATTACTGTATTGTGGTTTAAGCCGGTTGTACCAGAAGTCGTACATGAGGTGCTTGGATAGGTCCAGGATGGCCTGTCCACAATAGACTGGTTTATTCAGCAGGACCCTGGTCTTGATGCTGTGCACCGCAACCAGTCCACCGTTGAAGATTCTACACGATTCGTAGTTGGGGCTGGCGATTAATTTTCGGAGTCGGTCGGTCTCGGTGCCTCTGACAAGGTTGACTCTGATGCGTTTGCGAACATTCTCCATACTCTTCCCGAAGACGGCATTGTTCATCAGCGTGAAGAAGTCCTTCTCAAATTCCGACTTGGCTTGGGTTCGTAGAGAGGTGTTCACCTCTATTTAGGGCTTCATCCATTGGGACTGATTGAACTTGATAGCTCGGTGGATCTGGGTGACCTCTATACCGAGGCTGTGATAGAGTTTGAGATTGCGGTAGTGGACGATGTATCGGTCCTTGTCGTGGAGGTGGGGTACCAGCTTTGTTTGCTCCGTGAACTTACCCCCCCCCCCAGTTTGTTCTGGAGCTCGCACTGATAGCCACTCAGCCAGGCCTCTGGGACGGTCATTGTTTCTGGGGCTAGTGGATAGTCACTGTGGGCTTCGTGTAGATGTGCTGGGTACTTCATGTCAACCTCAACAAGCCATCCCTCTGGGGCGTTGTCGGGTGTATTCAGTGCCTCCTCGAGTGTTGGATTGGTCCATTGGAACCCACTGGTGGGGAGGTATTCCATCATGGCCCACGCATACAAATTATTTGCATCGAGGTACATGATCCATGAATTGGGAGTCGCGGGGTTATAGTGTGAAGTCTTGGGGTTGTTGGCCTTGGCATACCGCTTTGAGACCATGGCCACACCTCCTCGGAGACCCTTCTAAACGAAGAGGTGAATGTCCAGGTCGGTTAGGAGTTCGAGTTGCACCTTCGTCTTTTTTAGGAGTGCGTCCCATGCTAGGTCGGGTGCACTGATATAGTGGGCTGGGTCTAGCCGATATACCCGCATGCAGGTGTCTCGGAATATCTCGAAGACATCGGCCAGTAAGCTGGTGACTATTTTCAGGTATAGGTTGTGGTAGCCTCCGAGTGTTTTGCAGTCGAACTCCTGCCACACTTTCTGGGCGTGGGCGTAGTCAGAGTCACTGACTCCTTCTCGGGTGAGCTTGCTGTAGAATGCCTCTTTGGGTGGTAGGCGGTCCTCTGCAAAGCGCTCGAAGCTGTCCATGTATTCGTAGAGGTATACCTTGTGAAACCTGTTGTGAAACCTGGACTGTTTATCAGCGACACGCTAGGAAATTAAACCACTTCCACACAGTCTGCCTTAGGAAGCTACTGAAGATTAAATGGCAAGACAAGATTCCAGATACTGAAGTCCTAGAAAGAGCATCCATGCCCAGTATCCACACTCTACTGATGAAGAATCAGATTCGCTGGGCTGGTCACTTGACTCGCATGCCAGATTACAGGCTCACTAAACGAATTTTTTACAGCGAACTGCGTTGTGGTAAACGCTCCCAAGGTGGCCAGAGGAAACGTTTTAAAGACACTCTGAAAATTTTACTGAATGCTTTTGGAATTCATCATGACACCTGGGAGGCTGCAGCCAGAGACCGAAATTTGTGCATCATTGCGCAAAGGTGCAGTTATATGTGAGGCAACCAGGACTGCAAGAGCTGTGAAGAAAAGGCAGGACAGAAAAACCACTGCAGGAAATCCTCCTCCAGAGACGTCAAGCATTCTTTGTCCACATTGTCAAAGAACATTTCGAGCCAAAATAGGCCTTATCAGCCATCTTAGAACCCACGGCTCCACACCTTCAACCCCACTGGATGAAATGAATGGTCATCATCATTCTTGATGGACAAACAACAGAGGTATACACACTTGCGGAGAAGGAGATGTGATTGGCTCTTGCTTAGTGTGGCCCTGAACTTGTTCATTAAGGTAGTCCAGGGGGTGTGCTTCTCTGTGTTGCGTGTCTCACATCTTGAGATTACATCATTGCCCCTACGTGTCAGAGCCATTGATTTGCCACAGTGCGTCAGCTCGCTGAGGTTCCTCACCAGGGTATCTAGAGAGCTATTCATGAACTGTCGTCTGTCAATGAATTGCAGCTGTCCGATTGTGAAGGAGGCGTACTTCTCTATGGTGTTTGGTATGCAGGTGATTGTTGCATTGTCTACTTGTTTGGTTTGTCATGTGCCGTCTTTCTTCTTCTTGTAGATGGTCCTTTTTCCTCAGTTCAGTTTGCCGGCCGCTTGCATGATGATGTGGGAGTCGTATCCTCTTAGATTGTGGAAGACTACAGGTATCCTCAGCTTGTCTCTGTTGATGCGCCATGCTAGATTACAGGTATTGTGGGCTGCGCCCCGGTATTTGCCTGTAATATGGCAGTGGTCTCTCACCTTGTCCCCCTCCAACGGCTCTTCACAGATATGGCAAGTTGTGGCGGTGGCAATGTCTTCACGGTCTTTTTGCCCCAGAACCATCAGTGCCGGCCGATGTAACTTATTGCGGATGGTAACCTGCTCTCGTCCCAAGCGCCGGAGGAATTCATCAGCGGCGTCCTCCCCCCGATATATGACAGGGTTTGTGATGAGACCGTCAGAGCGTACAATGTTGTAGCCAAAACCATGGGGGGGGGGGGCGCTGCTCGGCAAGTTGACGCGTGTTGCTCTGGCCTGGATCCATTGCCGCGCCGTGTACTGGAATGTTCAATGACTCAAAGTCTGCGTATATGATGTATGGTGCCCTCATCTGTCTCTGGTAGGATTTGAATTTGATTCCCTCTGACATGACATTCACTTGATTGGCTGTGTTGATGCCTTGGCAGAGTGGCTCATGTAGGTCCAGGGACTCCTGAGAGGAGTGTACATGGAGACAGTTGAGGCATGGATACTTTTTGCCTTTGTGTTTGCTGTTTCCATATAGAAGCCGTCCTACATCCTTGACCCAGACATAGTGCCTATTCTCATCCTTACACAGGAGCAAGAGGTTTATCTGGTTCCGTTTTGAGTGTAGTGGTTCGGAGTATCGTTGGTCCATTGTCCCATCAAAAGACCCTAGTGGGTGCTATACTTGTTGGGTCTATTTAGGTTCTCTCCGTGTGCTATTGGGTAGAGGGCTGATAGTATGGCCCATTCAAAGCAACGGTTGTCCTCATTCTTCACATTCACAACATTACGTGGTGGGATGTAGCTGGGAGTCGTGAAGTAGCTAGAGCCACGGAATGGTTGGTATTTTGCAATGTAGAGGTCGAGCTGCACACACTCATCATAGCCCAAATCTGAGCCTTGTTCAGTGAAGCATTCACTGTCAGCGAATATATTGGCTCTGGCGAGGTCCAGTCCCTCATCAATATCCCCCTCATGCAGTATTTCATATTTCCTGCTTCCGTGGGTTGCGATTGCTGTAATTGTTTCACCTTCTGGAGTGGTGCGATAGTATTTTAGATGGATATATAGCTGTATTTTAACGCTGCAGTACTCCTATAGCGCTGTTACTATCAAGGTCTTTTTGGCAGGACTCATCGCTTCGAGAAATACATCTGGGTTGTCGTACTCGGTGCCTTCGGGGACGACAGCTTCGTATTTTCTCAAGCTCCCCTCAACCTCCCGGGCGAGTATGAATTTAGGCGCATTGCGGTAGAATGCCTCCTCCCTCTCTGCCTCCTTCTCTCGGTCGGCGGTACCGTGTATAAATCTCAGAGCGGCGGTAATCCCTGCTTCGAGTCGCGCCCCATGTTGATTGGGGCTCTTGAGCAGGGCGGTCCTAGCCATCTCGCGCGCTCTGGATATTTCCCCCTCAAGAACGGCCTTCCTCCTCCCACTGTATGGCATGCCATACTCGCGTGCTTGCTGCTTCAGCTGATTCAACGTAGGCATGGCTAAATGCACAGAACCGTCAGTCCCTAACTGGTGGGCGTGTACGTGCAGAGTTTAGTTCCATGTCTCTAATTTAATTTTAGATTTCTGTGATCATGGCCAATCGCCGAAACTCGATGTTAACAGGCTTTACCTTTTCATGGTACCACTTTCGGCGATTGGCTGCGTTATAACCACACTTCTTACATATTTATGGATAGTTTGTGACCCCCCCTTCCACAGCTTTGGCATGGTTTGGTGCATGTCCCTTTCCGCACCAGAACTGCATGTACCTTGCAGTACTCCCTCATGCAACTGCGCTCGCAGAGCTCTATTGAATATGGCCGTAGCCACTTACACTTGTTCTTCACGGTGCGCATCGTGGTATGTCTGCAGATGATACACTCTAAATCGGTGGCCCAGTCGCCTGTAGGAGACCCGTGCGTGCGCCCCGGGGCCCTGGGGGGCTCCCCACCACCACCACCCTGTTTGGCCCTGGGGCTCCGCCCCAGGGTGCTGGGCTCCTAGGGGGCTTTCTTTTGGCACCCCTCCACCACCACCACCCTTTTGACCCCAAAGCCCCATTGTACACCTACTTCACTGGTACTGTGTTGGATGACTACCCATGTTGTGATGGAAGATCACTGGTACTGTGTTGGATGACTACACAAGCTGTGATGGAATATCAATTGTACTGTGAAGGATGATCATGTGTATGTTTATTCATGGGGATGCCTATTTTGTCATTGCATCTAATCGTGAATTTTATATATTAGGGCATTGGCATTATTAATCAGATGTTGTTGTATCTTTATAGTTACATTATTCTGATTCCCTGTACACTGACCTGAATTTCTTCTATCTCTAAAACGTTGTTTTTTCTTGTTAGCCGTAGAGATAGAATGAGATTCTCTTTGTCTTCTTATTTTTCTCTTCTTCTACGGCCCATGAACATTCGGCGTTGTGCTATTATCTCTATCATCTCTGTGCGGTTACACAAAGGTACCTATAAACTGTATATGTACCTTTGATGAGCTGTAGCTTCACCAGTGACCCCTAGTCCTCTGCTTTTCTTGTGTTTCAATAGGATTTTAATTATGTTTCTAATTTAATGTCTTTTTCATTTTCAGATCCCGTGTACTTCTCCCTTAATTATAGCTAGTAGGAAAAGAAAAGTGGACGCCGAGTGAGGAGTAAGCTACTTCTTTGTGGAAACAAAGAACATGAAAACCAGCTGCGTAATATGCAGCGAATGTGTTGCCGTTTTGAAAGAGTACAATCTTCGGCGTCACTACGAAACAAAACATCCATCAACATATTCAAAGTTTTCTGGGAAATATGAGACCATTAAACGTGGTTTTGAAACGTAAAGAAATCTCTTCACGAGAAAATTTTCTGAAAATGAATCTGTCACTCGTACATGTTACAAAACATTGCATAAGATGGCAGAACGAGGAAAACCATTTACTGATGGCAACGTCATTAAAGAGTGTGTGTGATCGAAGCAGAAAATGACTTATGTCCTGAGAAAGCCGATTTGTTTAGAACTATCAGCCTTTCGACAAGTTCAGGTGGAGAACAGAAGAACTTGGAGAGAACATAGTGCTACAGATACGCGAGAAAGCTAGGAACTTGTTGTTGTATTCTCTTTCGCTGGATGAGTCTATTGATCTCTCGAGTACGTCACAACTTCTCGTGTTCATTTGTGGTGTCAATTTGGATTTTCAGATAACGGAAGAGTTGGCGTCCGTTTGCAGCATGCATGCAACAACAACTGGGAAAGTAATTTTCGTGGAAGTACAAACAATTTTCCTAGACTATAACCTTCGGTGGAATCAGCTTCGAGGTGTTACAGTTGATGAGGAAAATAAAATATGACTGGAGTGAGGAAGGGTCTGTTGGGGCAGATCAGGACTCATTTGGAAGATTTGCAAATTCCGGGCGCTCTGTTCATACACTGCATCGTACATCAGCAAGTACTCTATGGAAAAGATTTAGATATTTCTTTTGTACTGAAACCAGTAGTTTCTGTTGTGAACTTCATTCGGGAACATGCACTCATTCACCGTCAGTTCTAGGTTTTTCTTGAAGAAATTGATTCTGAATTCTGTGACTTGCCTTATCACATATCAGTCAGGTGGCTCAGCTGCGGTAAAGTCCTGCTTCGTTTTTACAAGCTCCGAAACGAAGTTAATGTTTTCCTCAATGAAAAAGATAAAGCTGATTCACAGCTGTCAGATCCTACCTGGCTGTCAAAGTTGTCAACTTTGGTCGATATGAATGAACTGAACTTGAAACTTCAGGGAAAGAATTACCTCGTCTGTGATCTCTACAGAACCATCAAAAGATTTCGAAGAAATCTGTCACTGTTGGAAGCACAACTGGAAGGAGAAAACCTTTCTCATTTTCACTGTTTCAAAGAGTTTGGAGAGATTTTCAGATCTTGACAGATTTGAGAGTGACATCCTTCTGTTCCAGAATCCGTTTGATTGTAACCTTAATGGTGTGCCAGTTGAATTACAGTTGGAGCTCATTGAGAAGGAAGTACCGCTGCTTACCTGATGTTGAGTTTCCGAAACTTAAGAAATTTGCCGCTGGTATGACATCATTGTTTGGAACAACATATGTCTGTGAGCTAACATTTTCAAAAAGGAAGTCTGTGAAGTCACCACATCGAATGAGATTGACTGATGAACATTTGAAAGCAATTCTCTTGATTGGATGCAGCAATTCCAAACCAAACATTGATGGTATTTTGAAAGCCACACGTCAGTTTCACAAAACTCACTATCCTCTTTTGCTGCTTAGTTTGTGAGATTCGGATATGTGCACAATATGTCTGATGTAACTATCTTTTTGCTAACGTCGCCTTCTTTGATAACTTTGTTTAGTAAATAAATATAAATATGTTGGTTGTCTTTGTTTGTTTGTTTGTGTGCATTGCACGATCTTTCCATGATTAACTTAGTTTTTCGTCTTTTTTCCCAGAGCTTTCGTTCTAGCTTAAAATTATTGTTAAAGTTAGTTGCATATCCTTTACAGGACGTTTTCAGTCAACACCAGCATTGTTTGCTGTTGTTGATGTCTTGGCAAGTTTATGTTCAGTAGTTTACCATTGCTTTTCGAACGACCGGCACCCATAACATAGCGTAAAAACCAGCGCAACGTTGTCTGCTGCCAAATCGCTCGCAGCTGTATTTCGAACGTGGGTATACGGGATTACGAACCGCGTCCGTAAGACCTTCGCCACGGAGACAGGCGCAAGTATTGTACAGAATGAGTATCCGGCCCGCGCTCGTCATTTTGTCAGTTATCCGGCCCGCCGTGAAAAAAGTTTGTTGACCCCTGTTCTAAGGCATTGATCATTTCTACTGTGATGTTATCATTGTTATCTGTACCCGGGGTCTTGCCGGTTTTCATATGGTTAAGAGCATTCTGAACTTCCATGTTTAAAATTGCTGGTCCTTCATTATTATTCCGATGATCATATTGTTCTTCTCTTGTATCATCATAAAGATCTTTCACATAATCTGACCACGCATGTAAAATATGATCTTTTTCTATTATGATTTTGCCATATGTGTGTGTTCTTTTGTTAGTTTTTTTTTTTTTTTTCCCGCGTTTCCATCCTGTTTCAGGATATTGCGGTCAACACCAGCATCTTTCAGCTGTATGTTGATTCCTTGGCTAGATTACGCTCATCAGCACGCCACGACTTTCTGAGCGACCGGCTCCGTACTCTCATAAGTCACTGGCGCGACTCGAACCACTTCTAATTCTCGTGTGTTCACATCATTCATTGGGACCTTTCCGTCTTGACAGACGATAGTTTGGTACATTGTGCTTTAAAAAGGCTTAATAACTACGATCCATGGCGGTGGCGAGTGTGGCTGGTAAGGCCAATTCTTGCTGCAAATGTTTGCCCACAGTAGGTGCATGTGAAAACATGGTCATTTCCACCATTTTGCACCATCTTACGTCTCTCACGCTCTGTGTGTGCTTTATCTGCAATCATTTTCTCCTGTCTTTATTCCGTTTCTGATAGTTGCCCTCCATGCAACACGTTCAGCGGCGACGTGCTCCCAATGTGCATTAGTCAATGCCTGTATCACTCATGTCCCGCTTACACACATCTTTGTATCGTAGTAGAGGCCGACCCTGAGATCTCCTACCCGTCTGTAATTCACCAAAAAAGATGTCCTTTGGTATTCTACCATCATCCATCCTCCTAACGTGTCCTATCCATCTAAGTCTACGAAGACTGAGCATGGAATACACCGTCACACAACCTGATCTTTCCAATACTTCAGTATTTGTGATTTTGTCTTGCCACTTAATACCAAGAATTCTTCGCAGACACCGCATATGAAAGCTGTTTAAACGTTTCTCTTGGCGTGAGTACGTTGTCCAGGTTTCACTGCCATAAAGAAGAGTACTAAGGACACGGGCTTGGTAGACGAGGACTTTTGTTTTGGCAGTAAGCTTCCTGTTCTCCCAGACTCTTTTTGCTAACATGTTCATTGTTGTTGCTGCCTTGCCAATCCGGATGTTTATTTCCTGATCGAGGGATAATTTGCTATTCACCTCTGATCCTAGATATGTAAAATGGTCTACTATCTCCAGTTCGGCGTCGTCAATAAAGATTGATGGTACACCATGTGCACCTTGTGACATAATCTGTGTCTTCTTTTTGTTAATTGTTAAACCAAATTCAGAACAAGCATTGGAGAATGCAGATAGTAGATGTTGTAATTCTTCCTCAGAGTGGGTCGTAATCGCAGCATCATCCGCAAAAAGCAACTCTCTGATTAGTACCCTGCTAATTTTGGTCTTGGCCTTCAATCTCTGAGCATTATAGAGGCCACCATCTGAGCGTGAGTGAATGTATATACCATCATCCTGATCACGAAAGGCATATTTCAGTAGAAGTGAAAAGTATATCCCAAAGAGGGTGGGGGCTAGCACACAGCCTTGCTTAACTCCACTCTTGATTTCAAACTCTTCTGAAGTTGAGCCATCAAACTTGATTATACCCTTCATGCCTGTGTGGAACGATTCTACAATGGACAGAAGAGTTGGTGGGCAGCCAATCTTCTTTAGTGCTTTGAACAGACCCTCACGACTGACCAAATCGAATGCCTTTGTGAGGTCGATGAAGGCAATAAACAGTGGCTGATTTTGTTCCCGGCATTTTTCTTGCATCTGTCGCAATGCGAATATCATATCAATGGTAGACCGGTTCTGACGGAAGCCACACTGTGATTCGGGGTAGACTTGATCTCCCAGGACTTGAAGTCTGTGCAGGACAATTCTGGCAAATACTTTCCCAACAATACACAGAAGTGAGATACCCCTATAGTTGTTACAGTCGCTCCGATCTCCCTTGTTCTTGTACAGCGTTATGATGTTTGAATCTTTGAAATCCTGTGGGACTTGTCCTTCTCGCCAGCATAGCTCTATTAGCTGGTGGATCTGTAGAGCGAGTGTGTCTTGCCCACTCCCGATCACCTCTATTGGAATCCCATCCTTACCTGGAGCCTTGTCAGATGCAAGCTCATTTATAGCACACTTAACTTCTGTTATAGTGGGAAGTGTGTCCAGGTGGTCAAGAGTTGGCAGGGCCTCTATGGCGTTGAGGGCATCATCCGTTAGCTTGGTCTCACTTGAGTAAAGCTCTAAATAGTGCTCGACCCATCTATCCATCTTCTGTTTTTTATCAGTGATGATTTCTCCAGTCAAGGTTTTCAGCGGTGCACTTCTTTTGATCATTGGACCACAGGCTTTCTTTATCCCTTCATACATGCTTCTGATGTTTCCCTTATCACTTGCGATGTGAATGGACTCACATAACTTGATCCAATAGTCATTCGCACACTGCCTGGCAGCCTTTTGTACATCCTTCCTTGCTTGCTTCAGCTCACTCAGAGTGTTACGCGTTGGTCTTTCCTTGTTTCTTAAGAGAGCTATCTTCTTTTTATCAATCAAGGGCTGCAGTATCTGGCTGTTTGCCGCAAACCAGTCCTGCCTCTTATGATCCACAGTGCCGTAAACCCCTACCGCTGTTTTATAAATAGTTTCCTTAAGTTTACTCCATTTATCATTTACTATACAATTTTCTGATGTATCATTGAAAGCGTCTTCAAGTTGCTGTTGAAATTCAAAGCACTTTCCAGGATCGCGAGTGTTAGTAATATTAATCCTGGGGCTAGACTTGTGTTTAGCTGTGTAGATTCTCTTTGGTCTCAGTCTAACCCTTGCAACAACCAAAGAATGATCTGTATCACAGTCAGCACTGTGGTAACTTCGAGTTAATGATGTATGGTTCAGATTTTGTCTCCGTGTGATAATGAAGTCCAGCTGATGCCAATGGCCGGATCTTGGATGTTTCCATGTGACCTTATGCATCTCTTTTGTTTTAAAAAAGGAGTTTGTAATACATAGGTCATTTCTAGTGCAATGCTCCAGCAGCCTTTGCCCATTATCATTCATGCGACCGATGTTGTATTTTCCAAGGCACACTGGCCATGAACTCGAGTCCTTGCCCACACGAGCATTGAAATCACCGAGCATATAAATGTAGTCGGATTTTGGAACTGCCTTGATCGCAGAGTCTAGCTGCTCATAGAACATATCCTTCACATCATCAGAGGAAGCGAGTGTCGGTGCATATGCAGTGAGAATGGTGGCAAATCCACAGGAGGTTGCCAAGCGCAGTGATAATAATCTTTCATTACTTCCAGCTTGGATATCAATCATTCCCAGTAGCGAATTCTTCACTGCAAAGCCCACACCATGTTGCCTTTTTTCTGCCTGCCCTCTTCCCTTCAAAAAAAAAAGGTGTAATTGTTTTCCCTGAGTGACCCTTCCTCAGCGAGGCGAGTCTCCTGCAGGCCAGCAATATCAATGTTAAGACGATCGAGTTCAGCATCAATCACAGCCGTTTTTCTCACATCGTCAATATTTGTCAAGTCAGTGGAAAATCCTGGACACATGGTTCTCACGTTCCAGGTTGTAAGCCGTAGCTTAAAGTTTCTATTCTTTTTATTAGTACCTGGTGCATTGGTTTTACAGCCTGCGATTCAGATTTTGTCCTAGCCCCAAGCACCCATTGAAGCAGGCAGGCTGTGGCGGATCAGCACCCAATTGGCTGGGGGCTGCCCAGCTTGAGGTGGGCGGTAGCTGATCAGTGACACCTGTAGGTGTCTCCCACCGTCAGAGGCAACGCGTGGCGCCCCATGTCTACGCCAACTGACAAGGACTTATAACCCGTAACAGTTGCCTCTCGCTTTGATTCCGAGACCGGTTAAGACCAGGGATGGAGTTATTGCCTCTCCATAGCACAAAGCCTGGGCTAAAATAAAGAAACCATGTGTTGCCCATGCAGCATGATCCCTCTCTCGGCCTGCCTAGTTCACTCCAGAGGAAAGTTGACACCTATAATCTGGAACAAGACAAGCTGCAGAAGCTGCCGGATCAGCAAAGCAATGCTCTAACTGTCCGCCTGTCGGAGCTTCGATCCTAGACCAGCCGCCAACCAAGGCTTAGGGCCTGGTCTGCCCTGCCATGACTTATTTTGTCATTGGATTGCATTTCCTCGCACCGGGAAAAGGCTAGTACCCTCCCAATTGCGCTCTTCCGCCCGAAGCCGTTGGCACAATGTGGGGTGTCGGGTTTGGTAAGCGCCGCCCAACATTCGGCGCTGACAGAAAGCAGGTAGTACCGTCTACTGTCATACGGTAGCTCAGTCATATCTGACTAAGACCTGACATATGTTCACATCAACCACGAGAGTATTCGGGGGTACGGAGAAAGCTGCTAATTGTAATGTCATTAATTCTGTTGTGCATTAATTTGGTATTCCGGGTGTTGTGTTGGTGTTCAATTTCCTTGCAATTTTCCTCAAGTCATATTTCTTTTGCCTCTTTGCATAGCTTTTAATTTTCCTATGAATCTCTTCATATGTTTCCTTGTTATTTTTGTTATTTCTTCTTACTTCCATGAGTTTTAAGATGCCTTCCGTCATCCATTTCTTGCGTCCTATTATCTTTATTTTTGGGATGGATTTTTCTGCAGCTTGGTTGACTGATTTCTTTAAAATTTCCCATTGGTCACTGACGTCTTGAAATAATATTTCCATATCGGACAATACATCGAATCTTTTTTTTACCTCTACGTTGAATTTATCTTTTATTGCCTCACTCTTCAGTGCTTGTAGATCAAATTTTGTGTTTCTTGGTGAATATTTGACTTTCTTTAATTTTATATGTAAATTGCTTAAGATTAATCTATGGTCGCTATAGCAGTTTGCGCTTGGTATAGTTTTTGCCACTTTTAAGACATTTCGAAATCTTCTGTTGATGAGGATGTAATCAATCTGATTTCTAATCTTATGATCAAGACTCCTCCATGTCCATAATCTCCTTGGGTGCTGTTGAAACCAGGTGTTTCCAATAATCAAATCTTGTTCTTTTGCCTACTGTACTAGTCTGCAACCTCTTTCACTCTGTTCCCCTAGTCCATACTTGCCCACTATGCATCCGTCCTGTTGATTTCCAACTTTGGCAATCAAGTCACCCATTATGATAGTTACTTCAGAATTCTTGCATTTCTTGAAGGCTTTCTCTAAATCACTATAAAATTCATCGATGCTGTCATCACTACTGTCTGCTGTTGGTGCATAAACTTGTATAACGATAACATCAAAAGGTCTTCCACTCAACTTCACCAGTAAAACTCTGTCTGATACAGTCCAATATCCTTTGATCGATTTTGCTCTCTCTGTATCCATTATAATTGCGACTCCTCGCTGTTGTTTCTCTCCATCAGAATAGATTATTCTATATTCCTCAGATGTCATAATGCCCATTCCTGTCCATCTGGTCTCACGTACACCTAAAAGGTTAATATTTAATCTTCTCATTTCATTCTTAATGTTATCAAATTTCCCATCCCCACTCATAGTTCTTACATTCCAAGTTCCTACTTTCAATGTTGATATTCTTTTGCACTCAGTCTCCTGATGACGGTCTGGAGTCACCTGGTGCACATGACTACCCCTACCGGGCGAGGCTGCTCCTATGGAGCACCCATTTACGCCGTTTCTCTGATTATCGATAAGACTGCAGTACATGATATTCTTGGCATCTGTAAAGAAGGTAGTTTGCCATTGCTTTCCTTCCTAGCAGTGACCATACTGGTCGATGACCGTAGCCAATGTCTCCCAAAAAAGAGATCCTCTGCCTTCCGTCGTGAAGCTGGAGACCATAACCTACAACTATCTGTCGGCTGCTCTTCAACTTCATCCACCACCTGCACACATGGCTTCACGTAACCCTGATCGGGAGCTAAACGGGTACTCCACCTTGCCCAAGGGTGTCCCATATGCTAGCGGAGGGAAGGAGGCACCCATCAAGGCATTACTATCATGTTATTATGATATTTTAAATACTATCTAAGCAAACGTAATTGTACGTATTGTAAAACGTAATGTACTCAGAATGGACAAGACAAGACTCCCCTACCAAGCCCTCATATGGTCACCGGTAGGGAAAAGAAAACGGGGAAGACCAAGAGAGACCCTGCGTAGAACCATCATTAGAGAAGGCTCATTCAATGGCCAAGTAAATATCCAAGATCTACAACAGATAGCAGCGAACCGCCAAGCATGGAGAGACATGACTTCTGCCCTATGCGCCGCCTTAGGCTCAAGAGGAAAGACTAACTAACTAAACGTAATTGCACCCGCATTTGGGGGGGGGGGGGAGAGAGAGAGAGAGAGAGAGAGAGAGAGAGAGAGAGAGAGAGAGAGAGAGAGAGAGAGAGAGAGAGAGAGAGAGCTATTTGTTCAAAATTGAATGAAATTTACAAACATAAATGACATTTCCTCTAAACATATTTATCAACATAGACTTCCAAGATCTTCCGCCGTTAATGTAAGTAAATTTTCATTAAATTGTGGGTGGCCTTAAGAGGCCAGTAAAAAAATGTTGTTTCCCCGCAGAGGGGAATTGCTCTGAACTAGAAATGTGTCATATCATTAAAAGTACAGTTTCATTAATTAAACAGAAATGTAGAATTGAAAAATTTGGTAATAAAATGTAAGTAATAAAAGATTAAACAAATGTTGTATAAACATTTTAATAGCTTTCTTCTCAAGATTGCAAAACCTGAGTGCGGAATAAACTGTTTTATTTATGAAATAAAAATAAAAGACTTTGATGTTAGTCGGTGGTATTATAGCTAGGTATACCATTTTCTTTTTCAAATTCTAGTAACCTCCCTTGCAGCAATATTAGATGTTTATGTCCCCCTACCAAGCGTAGACTGCTACTGCAACCATAGATTAATTTTAGGCAATTTACATATAAACTTAAAGAAAGTCAAATATACAAATAGAAACGCAAAATTTGATCTACAGGCACTGAAGAGTGAGGAGATACAAGATAAATTCAACGTAGAGGTAAAGAACAGATTCGATGCATTGTCCGATATGGCAATGCAATATTATTTCAAGACGTCAGTGACCAATTGAAAATATAAAAGAAATCAGTCAAGAAGCTGCACTAACAACAATGATAATACCAAAAATAAAGATAATAGGGCGCAAGAAATGGATGATGGAAAACATCTTAAAACGCATGGAAATAAGAAGAAATAACATAAATAACAAGGAAATATACGAAGAGATTCACAGGAAAATTAGGAAGCTACTGCTATGCAAAGAGGCAAAAGAAACATGGCCTGAGGAAAATTGCAAGGAAATTGAAAACCAACACAACACCCAGAATACCAAATTAATACACACAAGAATTAATGACATCACTAACAAAAGAACACACACATCAACAGGTTGCCTAAAAACCAAAGATGGCAAAATCATAATAGAAAAAGATCAGATTTTACATGCGAGGTCAGATTATGTGAAAGTCCTTTATGATGATACAAGACAAGAACAATATGATCATCAGAATAATAATGAAGGACCATCAATTTTGTTTGTCGGGGTGTTTTTCTTTTAGATATCTAGCATTTCCGCGGAGCCGGTTCTCCCAGGCGAAGGTGTTAACGATTTTCTCCGTAATCTCGTATATCCACGTGTGGGGAAACAGCTGCGTGAGATTCGGTAGGGAATCGGGTCGCGTTGGATACTCACAGGGGTATCTGAGATTGTCGCTCAGTAAGCAATGCAAAATACTGTGCGTAATCTTGCAAAGACATAAACAACAGCGGTAAAATCCTGTTGTTGTCAGCGATGTGAATAGGATATGCGAAAAAAAAAAATTCTGTAGAATGCTTGAACATAAGTGTAGTGATCAGTCAAGGCATTACTATACTATCATGTTATTATGATATTTGAAATATTCTCTAAGCAAACGTAATTGCATCAGCATTTAGCAGAGAGAGAGAGAGAGAGAGAGAGAGAGAGAGAGAGAGAGAGAGAGAGAGAGAGAGAGAGAGGGAGGGGAGGGAGGAGGAGTGGGGGGGGGGGGACTATTTGTAATATTTGTCAACATAAGCCCCATAAGCTTGCACGGCCTTTCGCCAGTGCGAAAATAAGTGCATGCAGGCCTTGATTGTGCCAGACCAGGTTTTGTCCTACTCACTTCGCCTATTAATCGTCATCTCTCTCATTCCTATCACCTAGACCAGGGGTCACCAAACTACGGCCCGCGGGTCGGATCCGGCCCGAGACGTCATTTCATCCGGCCCGCTGTCGGTACTCGAACTTGCTTGATATAACTATGAAACACGAGACGTTGTGATACAATTTAAATGTAAATATTATGTTTAGAATAATAGGAGATCTTCACACGTGCGGAGACCTCCTGGCTGCACTAGGTTGTTTATTTAGGTGGCCCTATTTATAAATTTTGAGAACCTTATTATGAGATATATTCTATTACCAAATGAAGCCGCCTGCCGCGATTCTACAAGAGTGTGGAGTAGCATATCCCTTGATACCCTGGTAAAAAATGTATAGGATGCTGGGATGTTGTGTTGGCGTGCCTATAACCGCCCAGTAAAGCCATGTTCCCGCCTCTTTGGCATTGGGAACAACTTAGGCCGAAGAGATGCTGATGTCTAATTTTCAGCAGAGGGTTTGAACTTAAACCCCTGAGCCACTACCAAGTAGATGGGCGAACATGCCCCAGGCACGGTCGAGCGTAGCCACTGTTTTTCCAGACCGCAGTTGAGAGGGCAGACAGGCACTGTGAAGATCCAAAAGATCCAAGAGGATCTTGATTGTGGATTGACGATTATCTGCTGTGGGGTGAGTTTTGAACGAACCTTCATAATTTAAATAAAAATATAGGAATATAATAGCTATGTCTGTGCCTGAGAACAATACTGGAGGGATATATGCCTGGGAAGAGAGGAAGAGGAAGGCCAAAGAGAAGATGGATGCAGGATGTGGCGGATGATCTCCAGAGGGATGTATCTGAAGCGGGAAATCTTGCTTATGATCGAGAGGTTTTCCGGAAGGTTGTTATGGGAGTGAGGTTCTGCAAAGGACATGCTACTGAATGAATGACCTTTGTTCCATCTTGTTGTCTGATACTTGCTGGTGTTGTGTATCAGACTACAGTTACAGTGTTGGATGATTATCCATGCTGTGATGAGGATCACTGGTACCGTGTTGGATGACTACCCATGCTGTGATGGAAGATCACTAGTAGGTGTATAATGGGGTTTTGGTGTCAAAAGGGTGGTGGTGGTGGAGGGGTGCCAAAAGAAAGCCCCCTAGGAGCCCAGCCCCCCCCCCCCCAGCCAAACAGGGTGGTGGTGGTGGGGAGGCCCCCCCCCCAGGGCCCTGGGGCGCACGCACGCGCGATTTAGAGTGTATCATCTGTAGATATAGAACATGTATGGGACATGGAGACTAGTCAGTGGCTACGATTGAAACCTACACGCCAGCGCGTGCGATGTTGGAGGCATGCCCTAGGAGAGTGGACCCACTACCACTCCCCAGAAGTTTGGTGCAACTACCGAAGAGAAAGCGGGTCGCGTAGGGGACGTCGTCATATTATAATACATCACCGCAAGTGAACCTGAGTATAATCCATCGGATGGAAACCCACAGGTGTGAGGTCTAACTATAGCGCAAAAATTGCCGGGGCTACCCTTAATGGGAGCAACCCAAGCTGTGGGTTGCCTCTACCAGCCCCGACAAGGATGAGCAAACTTGTGCACCGTGACCGCCAAGTGTGAGAACCGTCTCAAGCTTTATACTTCCGCATTCCCAGCATGCCCAAGTCACAAACTTGTGACTTCGGAATGTGGAAATTTTTACTAGCTTTACACTCACCATTTTCAGAAAAGCATCTCTCCCGCCAACTAAATACACTCGCCACTTTTGCATCTCTCCCGCCAACCAAATACACTCGCCATTTTAGCATCTCTCCCACCACTACACACACATTTTGACAGGAAAAAAAAAAACACTTGAGAAAACCACTTTAACTATAGCGTAATTTTTGGCAGGGCAACATCGAGTGCGAGCAACTATATATTAGAATCCCACGGGTGGCCCGACCTCGGCACAGAGCTGCGTTGGTCATGTGTTCTCGACACAATGCGAAGCGGGGGTGTGGTAGAGTGTATATTCTGTGAGAGGGGGGTTAAGCAACCTTATGAGATGTGTGAGCGCCTTTCATAGAATGCTTTGGGGGACCAAGCTGCGCCTATATAAAGATCCTCAGGATGTGCCTGATCTGCAAGATTCGGAGTAGGAAGCAGACACTGCATGAACACTGGATCGTGCTTTAGAGGGGAAGCCACCCCACACATAGCATGTCTACTTGCCAGTGGTTTAAGAGTCCCACAACATTCTGTGGAAAGCCCTCGAGGCGGCGCTTTTGTGACTATCATCTCCGGATCATACAACGACAAGGCAGAAGAATAAGTGGAGGAACTATAATCATTCATACGCCTTGGGGTTGGAGGTCTTTAGGAGTTCCACCAGACTGTTTAGAAACAATTGCCGAGGAGGAGGATGTGCAGCACGGGTGAGTGCCTAACATGTCAATTTGAAGCTGACTGGGATAGTGCAGACGAATCATGGAGCATTGTGCGTGGCGTATCGGCGGCCACTATGAGGTTTGTAATATGCCCTGCAACGACGCCTGGTTCTGCGGCACACACGAAGTCCTTTTTGCTAAGGGCCACTAGCCCCTGTCTGATCTGTTGTTGGGATATCCTACAGCCGCGCGACATATGCACACTATGCCATGAATCAATCAACATCTTGGAAGAATACATCGAGATGAAAGAGTCTTTGATTAACGGATAAATTAGAGACTAACACCACAAACTTAAAATGAAGAATTGTATGTGGCTTGTGCGCTATGGGACCTCGATCCGGTGCGAGCGTAGGTGTCATGGGGTGTTCTGCTACCAACACCTCCAACTACAGAAAAAGGGTAGGACGGTGTTTGGGTGTGTTATCTGCAATGCAGAAGTACAGCAACCGCGCGATGTGTGCCACACTTGTGATCGTGAACTAGTTGAGCGTAATGAGTCTCTGACAAGAGATTTGCCAGAAGAAATAGACGATCCCTTCTTCATGGAGAAGTTCATTGTTGTGAAAGAGGCCATGAAAAAAGAGCTCGCTAGAGACACAACTGCCTAGCGGGCTGGCTTTCTGACTGGTGGGGTGAAGTCAGAAAGCTCTTTTTTCATGTGCAAGTCGGCAGAAACTTTGCGCCGAATTTCAGCCTGCAGTTGTCGAAATTTCATTGATTAATTCAGAATCAATTTAAATTCCGCATCAGAAATTTCATGGTCCTGCAAGGCCACCGAGACAAGATTGGAGATTGTTGAAAGTTTTGATTCAGACAAAATCCTGATTTCGTCATGCTTCTTGGCTTTAAGCGCACATCTGTGAGCCGCCAACTTGCCAGCCGCCCCAAATAGCCCGCAAACGAGAGCACCTATCTCTAGACCGAAGACTGCAATGGCAGTTGACAGAAGCCCCACACTCACAGTAAGCAGAGCTGTATCAATCCCATCCAAGACATTCACAAGCCGGTGGTACTTCTTATACAACAGAGACCGTTTTTCATGCTCAGCCTCCAAGCTCTTCTGTAGTCTGGTGATCTCTTGAAGGCGAAAGGCCTGGTCAGGCGCCATTGTATACTAGTCAAGCGCGCCCATATATTCAATTTGAGGTTATATGTTTTGGATACTCCTCAGTGACAGGGTTGTTGGTATCCATCCATCATGTGCCATGCCGGTAAGCGTGGGCGGTCATGTTCTGCCATCTCACTCGATCACCAGAGTCGTGGATCATCTCCGTGTTTCTGTCTCGACCATGCCACAAGGCCAAGCCATCCAGGTACTTGCTTCTAGGTCTTCCCCTTGGTCTGTTCCCCTCGATCTTACCAGTTGTCACCAAATTCTCCAATCCATTTCTTCTCATAACATGCCCAAAAAATTTTGACTGTCTACGTCTAATTTCTCTAATCAATTTACGATCTTCATTTGTTTCTTGAAGGACTTGTTCATTGGTCTTTCTGGCTGTCCATGGTATTCTTTGCATTTTCCTCAGAAACCACATCTCTACAGCCATCTGATGTTTTTCAGCCTGACTGCTCATTGTCCACGCTTCACATCCATATAAAAGTACAGGTTCAATGTAGCATCTCAACACTCTTTTTCTCGTTTCAATTGACATCTTTTTATTGGTCAATATGTTTTTCATCTTGCTAAAGGCTACTTTTGCCATGGCGATTCTTGTTCTAATCTCTTCAAGGCATCTCCCATCAGATGTTATTACTGTTCCGAGATAATTGTACCTGTTCACTTGTTGAAGAATATTCCCATTTACTTGTATATTACATTGTGGTATTTCGTCCTTCTTAGTGACGATCATAATCTGTGTCTTTTTACAATTTAATTCTAACCCTAGTTGTTCACTGTGTGTAACAATCGCATCTACTAAATTTTTCAGGTCCTGTTCATTGTCTGCAATCAAGACTGTATCATCTGCATATCTAATGTTATTGATGCATCGTCCCCCAATGTTGATTCCTTCCATATCTGCAATATTTCTGAAAATACTTTCACTGTACAGGGAAAACAGATCTGGAGACATTACACATCCCTGTCTCACACCCCTTTTAATAGGCTGATATTGGCTTACTTCATTATCAACTCTTATAGCAGCTTGTTGTTTCCAATATATGTTTTTTACAAGTCTAAGATCTTTTCCATCAATTTGTAGATCTTCAAGCATCCTTATCATGTTGACATGTCTCACTTTATCAAAAGCCTTTGTGTAGTCAATAAAGCAAAGGTGTAGATCTTTGTTTACTTCTATAGAACGTTCGATTATGTTTCTCAGTATATACACAGCATTTACTGTACCCTTGCCTTCCACAAACCCACATTGTTCTTCTCCTATTTCAGGTTGCATTTTCCTCCTAACTCTTTGCCTGATAATTCTTAGCAAAATCTTCGTGATGTGACTCATTATACTAATTGTTCGATGTTGATCACATTCCAAGGCTCCTGATTTCTTTGGGATTGCAATAAATACAGAATTACATAACTCCTGAGGTATATTGCCAGTATCATATATTGTATTAAGCAGACTGGTAACTTTATCTATTCCATATTCTTCTAAAGCATTAATCATTTCTGTTGTGACGCTGTCTGAACCGAGGGTCTTGCCAGATTTCATATGGTTAAGCGCATTCTGAACCTCCATCTTTAAAATTGCTGGTCCTTCATTATTATTTTGGACATCATACTGTTCGTCTCTGTTATCGTCATAAAGGTTTTTCACATAATCTGACCATTCATGTAAGATCTGATCTTTTTCTATTATGACTCTTCCATCTTTTGTCTTTAGGCAGACTGCTGATGTACGTGTTCTTTGATTAGTAAGCTCCTGAATTCTTTTGTGCATTAGTTTCGCATTGTTTCTGTTGTGTTGTTTTTCAATTTCTCTGCAATTTTTCTCAAGCCATGTTTCTGTTGCCTCCTTACATAAGGTTCTCACTTTTCTGTGAATTTCTTCATATTTGGCAGGATTATTTTTGTTCTGTCTTCTTGTTTCCATTAGTTGTAAAATTTCTTCAGTCATCCATGTCTTACGGCCCACTTTCTTTACTTTTGGAATAGTTTTTTCTGCTGCGCAACTGATTGAATTCTTCATCGTTTCCCATTGATCATCTACATCTTGAAACAGGATCTCTAGATCAGACAATATATCAAATTTGTTCTTTACTTCTATGTTAAAATTATCTTGTATTTCTTTGTCAGTTTTCAATTTGCACAAGTCATATTTAGGGTTTCCTGCTGTATACTTGACTTTCTTTAACTTTACCCTCAATGTGCCTGTAATTAATCTGTGATCACTGTAACAGTCTGCATTTGGAACTGTTTTTACGACTGTTAACGCATTTCGAAACCTTTTGCTAATCAGGATGTAATCTATCTGGTTTTTAATCCTGCTGTCTGGACTCCTCCATGTCCATAATCTTCTAGGATGCTGTTTAAACCAGGTGTTTCCTACAACCATTTCTTGTTCTTTTGCCCATTCTACAAGTCTGTATCCTCTTTCATTTCTCTCTCCACTGCATCCATCGCCTTGCTGTCCTATTTTTGCGTTGAAATCACCCGTTATGATATTTATTTCTGATTTTTTTGCAGTTCTTCAAAGCAGACTCCACGTCATTATAAAATTCCTCTATGCTTTCTTCACTGCTTTCACTTGTTGGGGCATATACTTGAATGACATTTATCTTAAAAGGTCTTCCGTTTAATTTTACTAATAGGACTCTGTCTGACACAGCATGATATCCTTTGACAGAATTTGATGTTTGCTTATCTAATATAATGGCTACACCTCTTTGCTGTTCTTCTCCCCCAGAGTAAATAATCTTACAATCCTCTCCTGTCCTTATCCCTGCTCCTTTCCATCTCGTTTCCGATACTCCTAATATGTTAATCTTCTCTCTCCCCATTTCTTTTTTGATGTTTTCTAATTTTCCATCTGCATTCATTGTTCTAAAGTTCCAAGTTCCTACTTTCAATGATATTAATCTGTTGCACCTAGTAGCCTGTTGACGGTCTGGAGACACCTGGTGCGGATAACTATCCCTACCGGGCGAGGCTGCTCCTATGGAGCACCCATTTACGCCGTTTCTCTGATTATCGATGATTTCACACAACATGATTTTCTTGGCATCTGTAAAGAAGGTAGTTTGCCATTGCTTTCCTTGTTGTTGGTATACAAAAGTTTTATAAGATGAATCCACGGCGAAACCTTAACATCCCTCAAACTGATGGTATCAACACCCCTAGCATCCTTAAGTATGTTTACCACAAACCGGTCATTAGTAACATCCACACGCACTTCTTCGGAGAAAGTAATAATAACCCAACCCACAACCCAACGCACCAGAGATTTTACTTGAATACCAGGCATAACATCTGTCATGGGTTAAACGCTGATCTCTGCTTCCTCTCATGATATTGACCCGACGTTTAACCGCTAGAACTGTATTGTACAATCACATATACTATAGGATAGCCTCACTATGCTGACTCCAACATAAATCTAACGCCAAAGTCATTCGAGTGAACTGAGATATAATTTATCGCAGGCAACTTCAACAGCAAACGTGAGCGAGTGAGCACATCCAGGCTTCAGTCTTTCGCACCGCACTTTCGCTCTTGCTTATCCATTGCACATCATCTCCCTAGACTGCGTAGATATTTGGGCACCAAGCTGGCCGCCTGCTATAAGAATGAATGTATGACAAACGCCTACTTTCCACTGGAGACTATCGTGACCAAGCTCCAGCAGCCAATGTCTTTGGCCCTGTCATAATTAGACCCGTGCGCATCAACGTGCGAATACCAGATATGCCAGCGACCGTGGCGTCAGTAGAGCCAGGAGTACCCGTAGTCAATTGCCGGACACAAACTAGAGCGACTTCATGTGGACACCGAGGACTGACAGCAATATAACGGCCGGTATTCTGTGACTGGTGGTGAAGCACGTCCTAACGCTGTCTTTGCTGGATCACACACTGGCCACCTAACAGTTACAGTGTTAGGTGACGTATTACAATGACGTCTTCATTGCGTTCAATGTATGTGTCACTACGTGCAACGTTTGTGACATTCTGTAACTTGCTCTTGATGAGCTAACTCATCAAATGAATCTTATGCTACTGACATTTGCTATATGACAACACCCCCCCCCCCCCCCAATTTGCAAAAGGCCCATTCGTAAGAAGGAGCTTGATATATAGGGTGCTCCCTGGGATAGGGCTATCGATATATTCAGGCCTGGGCAGGCTGTTCACCACCAAACTAAGGGTGTAAACTGTATCGTCACCTTTAAGGTAGAACAGACCTCTATCATAGCCAATATATACCCCATCAGCGATGTTAAATATACATGGTAGTACTCCTATGTTTGTAAGGTAACCTGGTTTAGTACCTGACCACCCAATATAGGGATTTTTTACCTCAAACCACAACGGCCAGTCAGGATTACCGAATCGGTCTTCCACATATTCTTTAGTGGCTTTCCAGGTGATTACAGCCGTAGTCTGGGTATTTGACATCGCGGCAAAATGTTGCTTATCAACATCGGTGATTCTATGGGCACCCATATTGATTTCCCCAGACATCGTTCCCCCAGACATCGTTCCCCCAGACAGCCTAAGTTTAGAGAGCCGCTCCGTAAAACCTCGCGTTGCAGCATCAGTAGGCCCAGAAGGTTCCCCCACATTAGTGAGGCGAAACCCGCCCATGGATAGTATACCTTGCATAGTGCCCCCATACTTGCGCACGAGCCCAGCTCGGCTAAGCTGGACGACAGTCACAGCCTCTCCACCGCACTTTCCAACAGACATGGTTATAGTATACGCAGTATTATGTCTTCAAATTGCTGCCCACCCGCAAGCCCACGAAGCACATGAAAACATAAATGGCCACAGATCACATCGTCTACCCTCTGCAGCTGAAAAGTTTGGGTGCGCACGGGACACCCTAGATAATCCAGGATTTCCTGGGGCGGGTCAAACCCGAAACTATCGAAGTAAATCGCCATAGGCCCCGCCCTGTAATATGCCACCCAGTGGGTCCCCTCACCCTCTGATGAGTCTAGATTGACTATCCCACGCTCCGGATTGTGTAGAGCCGCGGGTAGATCATCGCGCATAAACACACCGCGGAAGTGGGGTATATCCTTAGCCGCCTTCTCAATATCAAAGTTGCTTAATGCTTCTTTTTTTCATCCCCTTACCTCTAGAGAGGTACACACCCTTTCCAGCCTTATCAAGAAGTTTGATCGCAGGACCATAAATAGGATGGCCCCCAAGATATCTTTTAATACAGGCGGCAAACCCCGATCCTCCATCGCGCGGTTATGGCGAGCCTGATCAACTGCCTGAGCCACACCAGCAGCCCCACACATCAAGCCCCCCCCCCCAATCAACCCAGCCAGGGGAGTGCCTTAGCCAAGAGGGGGATCACAGCCCCCAATGCGGGGAAAAACCCATCCACCTTAACCATCTTTTTGATCTGACTCTTCGAGAAGATGAGTTCAGCCCCAGAACCCGCAGCAACATTCTTCTTAATGTGGTTAATTTGACGCTGGGTCAGGCCGACATTATCAGCACCATGCAGCTGCCCCACACCCAAGCACTTTCGCAGCCTTGATCAACGTCTCCTTCTGCCCCGGAGAGAGGCTCAACCCATACGATATCAGCACCATAGTTATCTCGGTATATCTCTAGTGTTTAATACAAGACAGTAGTAAACTTCCTACCATCCGAGGCCAATACCAGAGACTTATCTGCGATTATCACTGCGAAGGCCTTAGTGTCTACGGGCACAGAAACGTCGAATTCCACCTTGAGGGTGATAGCTTGAACAGCGTTCTTAATGGCTTCAGACTGGGCCCGCAAATCAATAACGTGTATGGGGTAGAGGGCAACAAAATCCATAGGATTCACCAGATTGGACGACTCCCGAACTGTAATGCCATAGAACGCCTCCTTGAAGTCGGCAAAAGCTTTGTAGGCCCGAGAGGTTCTATACTCAGCGAAATCGATATTCATATCCACTAGGTGGTAGCGCGCGCTGTTGATCAGGGCATGAATATTCTTCACCCGCACATGATCAAATACAGCACTATTCTTCGTCTGATCGTTTGCGCGAGCAGTTTGAAATGCCACCAGGATCCACCGAGGTTTCTCTGTTTGGGATTTAACCCCCAACTGCCAGGTGAAGGAAGTGGACTGTGGCACCGCCAAACTATCACACTGTAAGGCATGGAAAGCCACAGGCACTCTAACTTTATTCTCTATCAGAGTCATGAGCGAGCTCATATAGCTCAGAGAGGGTATAACATGAGGCATCATCCAGGCGATCTTGGACAGTTCGATCCTACCATTTGGTGGGACGCGCACAGCCGGTCTTCCAGCCACACCCGGCTAACCTTCTGCAGCTGGTACAGGAATCACAGCCGCCTGCTCGAAAGCACTGCGATGGATGGCATGAGCATCGTTCTGGCAGTCTAACAGTAAAGACTACTTCACTCCATAGAGCACCTTCTCATAATCATTGCAAAACCCAAAGAAATATTTGAGAGGAACACAGAAACTGAACTTGCCCTTAGTTGTAGGTTTATTCATAATGATGAACTGTCTCCTTTCCCAACCCGAATTCCCCACCGAGCAGTCCCCTCTCCTGAGTCCTTATACCAAAACATATTGAGACCTTCACCCCAAGCAATATCCTCCCCAACACGACAGAAGGGTCATCATTGTTGTAGCCTGCCCAGGATATGACACATCGTCAATGGTATTGTTGATAAGCTGGTAACGTATTTTGTTGAACATGAACACGGCAGCATTGTTAACCAAGGCCACCAGACTATTCGCATCATATCGAGCATCTCCAACTGCCTTGAGTTGTCCTTCTACTAAAAGATAGCTCTTGGAGGGGAGTGTGAAGGCATCCTGAGCGTGTATATCGATCTGGATAGTGGTATTCTGGTTGAGAGCAGCTGGGTTCTGTGACTCATACTCCGTTACTCAAAGGATTCAATACCTTCTGTCATGGGTCAAACGCTGATCTGTGCTTCCTCTCATGATATTGACCCGACGTTTAACCGCTAGAACTGTATTGTACAATCACATATAGGACAGCCTCATTATGCTGACTCCAACATAAATCCAACAACAAAGTCATTCGAGTGAACTGAGATATAATTTATCGCAGGCAACTTCAACAGCAAACGTGAGCGAGTGAGCACATCCAGGCTTCAGTCTTTCGCACCGCACTTTCGCTCTTGCTTATCCATCGCACATCATCTCCCTAGACTGAGTAGATAGTTAGGCACCAAGCTGGCCACCTGCTATAAGAATGAATGCATGACAAACGCCTACCTTCCACTGTCATATAGCGAATACCAGATATGCCAGCGACTGTGGCATCAGTAGAGCCAGGAGTACCTGTAGTCGATTGCCGGACACAAACTAGAGCGACTTCATGTGGACACCGAGGACTGGCAGCAGTATAACGGCCGGTATTCCGTGAATGGTGGTGAAGCACGTCCTAACGCTGTCTTTGCTGGATCACACACTGGCCATCCTAACCGTTACAGTGTTAGGTGACGTATTACAATGACGTCTTCATTGCGTTCAATGTATGTGTCACTACGTGCAACGTTTGTGACACTCTGTAACTTGCTCTTGATGCGCTAACTCATCAAATAAATCTTATGCTACTGTCATTTGCTATATGACATCTTTGCCCCCTCCACAATGAAAATGTTTGTCAAAACATTTTCCATGTTATCTCGACACTTAAGCAAATGATGTCTGCGACGTAAATTACATCAGATTGTGATAGACAACGAATCCAATGCCCTAGAACCTCAGTTTGTCAACGTGAACCAATCTAGATCTTGGGATATTGAACACCGGACTAAACTACAAGTCCCGAACACCGCCACCTCCTACATTCTATCAATGATCATCGAGATGTTATAGCGTTAAATGCCCGGCTACTTGAAACTAAATCAGGCTCAAACACCGCCAGTTAATATAATAAGAACTGTTATCGCGTATACATGCTGACACCTTAAAACTACTAACGGTCTCTGTGACCCCGAGTGCCGTTAGTTAAATAAAAACACCGTCCTATGTTGTATACCCAACGATCACATGATCCGTAGTCGATACCTGATCCTCCTTGACGTGGATACATATGTCAACACAACTCTAAGCCGACATGGTAGACCATTATTTATCTTCGTTAACCATCATGTCGATAGGGAAAAACTATCTCTATATAACTGTGTTCTATATCTGTAATGTGTAGTTCATTATATCTCTCTATATATATCTCTGTATCTGTATCTACATATATATCATAATCTATATTGTTTCATATATGTATGTATGTTTGTATTCATTAATTTACTTTCATTCCTTTCTCTTCATTCGTCCATCATGAAAATGATACATATATGATGATTAGTTAACACAGAACATACTACTGACAATACATATCCAATAGACGAATAATTGATAATTCAAATAATAAATATCAATAATAGTTATATATCAAATCAATATAAAAATAACATTAAAATAATAAATATTTTCATTTATGAAACACGAATATCATTTAAGATATATCTACTTAATTAACTATCGTATATCTACCTATCACCTGAAATCCACGAGCTCTACACCGTCATTTGACCTGTTAATCGATACTGTCATCGATTCCGTGTGTAATATATACAATTCTCATAAACTGAATCTGTTACTTATTTTCCAAGAATAAATTACACAAATCAAATTAAGAAGTATATCCATTAGGCAAACTACCAACAATACTACCACGCTGGCTTGTCAAAGAATGAAGCCAACTTAATTGTTCATGCCGCCTCCACAGTACACACATCTAGTCACGTGAAACTTTTCACCTGTCTCTCTGCAATAATAATAACAACAAGTGACTACCTTACATCTATATTCTCTTTTTTTTTTAAATAATATATATATCCGTGGCAATTCAGACCTAGCCACAGTCATCCTACTGTAATGTTACACTCCACACACAAAAAATCAGAAAAAATAAATATATATATATACATAACACTTTCATATTTTTTTTTTATAGTCTACTGAGTATATCAGCTAAATTATTTTGTGTTCCAGACATTGACTTTCCTGAAATTCAATTTCAGTTTTGCTCGGCTTTACCGAAAGACCAAACATCCGAATGCGACAAAAAAAAAAATCTGTCTAGGAATGTACGATGATGTACTGTTTCAGTTTTATGGATATCGATGTCGTCGATGTAGGATGCTATGTTTGTGATGTCCCTAAATAGTAAATGTAGAATGATGAAGGAGAGTTCTGAAGACCAAAAAGAAGGTATAAGAATTCATATAAACATAAAGGCGTTGCAAAGGCGGTAATGTGTACAGAATCTTCTGCCATTGTTGTCAAGTATCTGATATTTAGTATTGGCAAATATGATTTAGAAAAATACGTAGATTTCGCAATGCCCGCTATTAACTAGTCTATTTGTGGCATAGATCAAGATATTCATTTATACCTATATAAGCAAAAAAAAAAAAATTTATGATCATGAATATGAACAAGACAATGAACACAGTAGACGACATAACATCTTATAAAAATCTTCATGATGACAATACGACCACAACATCGTTACATGTTTTACGCAAGGTTAGCAAAATTCATTCAGCAGAAAATATAAACAAAATTCATTGAAACCATGCTTCACTGTATCAATACTGTAGTCGTGTGTCATTAACCCATACACACGCCAACAATAGAGCTCCACTGCTGCATGATCTCCATGCTGTTATCAGTTTTAAACTACTATTAATAACCACACATTTCTACAACAAAATCCTGTTATGTGTCAATAACCCATACCCACAACAGCAATTAGTTGTCTTTTCTATCATATGTTCAACAATTCGCACATGAAGACCTCCACCATACAACAATTACCCATGTCATATGCCAGAGGGCTGCCAAACACGATAAGAACATATTATGGGCAGCGACTTCGTCGCCACACGTTGTAATCCATACTTCATTTTGCGAATTTCACTTCGCCAGATGTTTACACCAGCTGTTAATTTTCTACTGGACAAATCCAAACCAATTCTAGTGCAAAACCTTTTTCAGACTACACATATTTATGTATCAAAATTATTTTGGCTTAGGCCATTCCTTCTGATGTTATACAACCTGCATCTATACCAATCCTGATGAAGTGCTGCAAAGAAGATATTATCTACGTCTAACCCATATTAACTAATAACTGTAGACAAGAAATGTAAAAGGAAATTTAGTACTTGTGATTTTAACTGTGTGCGAAAATCAGAATCACTTTTTATGTAATACCCTACTGTGTCTGTAATGTACTATGTGTTTATCTAATTACCTAACATTCACATTCATCCCAATTTATTTTCCTTTATCTTCTTAATTTTATATATTTTCTTTCTTTCTTTCTTTCTTTCTTCCTTTCTTTCTTTCTTTCTTTCTTTGTTTTAAACCTATATAATCTCTCTTCTGCACGTACGCCAATATATGTATGTTGTAACTTTGTTGCTTGGAGTAATGGTATAGTTTTCACTCTTGTGTACCATATGTACTGCATATGCTGCAATGACGCATGTTTGGTAAGTCTGTACGACAAGTAAACAAAGTAAGCAGGTGTAGTGAGTTTTCTGTAATGTTCTTTGCCTTTACTTATCAAGCTCATAAAATATCTTTTTGTTTGTACACAACAGTTTAAACCATTTGTTTTGACTTGCGCGTACATGTTTGTACAGGTACAAATAACACATCTTCTTGTTCGTGTGTGTGTTCGTGATGACGCCTATTCCCTGTGATGTGATCGGCTTAACCACAGTCATGATTTGAGCAACAAACATGATTATAAGATCCCATTTTGACTGTTTAATGGGCCTTGTGTGTTGAGCATGTACCTTTTGCGTGTAACAACCAGTGCGTGTAACTTTTGGTTTCTTTTTGGGATGTTTCAGAAAGATGTCATTTAAAGACCTATAATCTCTTTTGATTTGTTTTATATACTTCTTTTCTGTTGTGTTATCAGTCTTCAGTGTTACATTGTCAAAGACTGAAATATAAAGGCAGGAGGTATGCCTCAAGATAGAAGACCACCGGGACGAGTGATCAACCTCAAGTCGATTAGAGGTAATACAGTGCCCCGATATAAGGGCAGGGTGGATGATAGAATGGGGGACTATTAACTAGTTCTCTCATGAGACACGGAGGCAACGACCAGATAGTTAGTACTCTGGTCACGACAGAATCACGCCTACGTGATAGCCACGGAGAAGAGTGCCACTCAATAGGAGAACGGCTGCTACAAGCGTGCTGAATTGTAACGGCACGCAAAAAGCCGAAGGACGCATCAAGGTCCTTTCGCGTGCTGTGTAGTCACGCGTGTAGGAAAAGTCAGACTGGGGACTGACTTCGTAGAGAGCAGATCGTTTAGTGTCGATAGGAGTTTTTTGTTGTAGCCAATTAGATAGAGATTAGCAATAGGGTTAGGAAACTAGTGATAGGCAATTCTGTGGCTTTGTGTGTGATTTGATAGCGACTGTTTTGTAATTGTAAAGAGCCAACGGCAATAAAATGTACCATTTATTTCCTCTCACACGACTTGCAAGTTTCTTGTGTGGTGTGGGAGAAGTAATCCGATGATGCCTGAAACATTGGTTGTTGACAGGCGAGGATTAATGTGGTGTCAGAAGTGTGGCTTGGACAAATGTTCAAGCTAATACACCTTACCCACGGCTCTAGACTAAGGTTGCTAGTAGGTTTAATTAGAGTTTAATTTGTGTCAGTGACTAATGACGTGTGCAGACTAGGACAAGTTGCGAGCTAAACTGTGCCTATCGTGACAAAATAATGCTTATTTGTGCTTATTAAAATATTATTTAGTTAAATCATGTGTTCTTCGAAGTTGTAAGTATTGATATTATTAATTTCTTTCATTGATTTATGTAATTATTTATTTGTTTATGAATAATTATCAAATATGATTCATGGCGGAGCGATACACAGCCAGCAACAATTATCGATTTTTGCAAGCTAAAAATAGCGCTGCGCCTCTGACGTAGTGCGATTGACAAGCAGTTGTTCTACGCCATTCGCAATCAGCATTTGAGTGTTTACAAATCGCCAAGCTGCTGCCCGCCTGAATCTGTGCTTTATATTAATTATTATTTGTTTATTTAAGTTAGTGAATGAATATATTTATTTATTTAAACAATATTATTATATTTTTATTTATTTAAAAGCATTTATTGAATGTTTTTCGTACTTTTTCTATTTGTTTACCGTCACGATGGCACTACTTTCGGCTATGCAAATTAGACTTGGTCTGCACAAAACTTCCATAGATTAAACTAGGTTAGGGACGAAAGGCATAAAACGTTAGAACGAAGACAGGACATTGACATTTAACATTAATTAAACCTATATTCTGTTTGTACGTGGGCATGTCATTGTGATTGTACCAAATTGTCAAAAATAACGTGTCGTTTACAATTTGTTAATTGTTGCTGCTCTGTGAACCAGGGTGAACAACAGCTGATAGAAAACTTGTGTGTATGCCGAAGTGCCAAACGAGGTGACCTGTGTTACCGGAGTGGTGTTCCTGATTCTCGGGAACATTAAGTTGAGTATACTCAATATATTTGGCATGCAATGTGATTAATAGTGCATCTCTTTTTCAGCTTGTGATGCATTAGCATATTTTTGTGCTCTGTTTTTCAGGATAAAATTTTCCAGGTTATAAACTAAGAGTCCAATTTGCAGTGCTCAGATATTAAGAAACATAACATATCAAAGATAAATAAGTGATTAAAGACTTCAGTGCGGGGCATTGCTAGCTAATAACCCAACAACATGGCTACTTTAGCTGATTTTGTAAAAGCAGGTAAAGAATTACAATACACAGGAAAGGAGCTAGAACAGTATGCTGATCAAAAATTTAAAGAAGCAAAAGATGCTGAGAGAGATGAACGCGCACGAGAAAGACAACATCAAAAGGAGATTGCAGAACTAGCTGAGATAACAAAACAAAAACAGCTAGAACATGATAAGGAATTAAACATAAAGAATTAGAAATTAAACAAGCATTAAAGCAATTAGGAATCACAGAGAATAGAATTAAAGCAAAAGCAACTTAGATCAAGAGAGAGAACTAAAGCAAAAAGAGATAGATGAAATGGCAAGAGTTAAGGAAAAACAATTCAAGTAGAATCAGAGACACAGTTAAAGATGAAAGGTATGGATGTAGACTCACACGCAGAGATCTCTGCCACTAAACTAAAAAGTCAACAAGAAGAAAATAAGTTCAACAAATACAAAAATATTATCAAACCATATTGTAAAGAGGATTCCATATCAGCCTGGACAGAAAATGTCGAGTATCAGTTTAAATACCACCAAGTTCCAATAGAGATGTGGGCTATGATTTATATGAAGAATCTGAGTGGTGAGCCCCTTAAAGTGATAGAATCTATACCAACTGATCTTAGATCTAACTATCAGTACATCCATGATAGGATAATGCAACACTTTTTACTTGATGCCCCTGGGTATCAGGTTCAGTTCTCAAATTTAAAACCAAAACCTAGTGAGACTTTCATTGATTACGTCTCAAATGTTCAAAGTGTACTAAATAGGTGGCTTAAAGCAGCTAACATAGGTAAAGATTTTGACAGACTTAAAAATCTAATAGCCATGGATAAAGTCATATCCACTATACCATCTCCTTTTGCTAAATTCCTGCAGCAGTCAGACATTGAGAACATAGAACAATTCGAAAAGAAAGGCTCTGCATATTTTTCTTCAAATAGAGATATTTTTAAGACTTCAAATGACTCTGAAATAGTTTCCTTTGTAAAGGACCAACCTAAAAACTATCAAAGTAATAGAAAACCATTTCATAAAGTTGATAAGAAAGATAGGAAAGTGTCAAAATGTATCTACTGTCAACTTTTGCATGACACTTATTCTATGTGTGATAAATCGCCAAACTATCCGGCGCATCTTGAAAATGTTATTAAGAAGCAACAAAACAAGCGATCTGCATACAGGCGTGCAATCAAATGCTTCTTTTGTTCCAGCTACGGCCATTATTCAAATAAGTGCCTGGGCCGCCAACGTATGAAAGCCAACAATGCTATTTTGATTGATACATCTTCTGATAGTGGTAGTGAGACTGAGTGTGAAGTTGAAAATGTATTACCTTTTAAGCAATCTGAAGATGTGTGTTGTGTGAACGATGTATTAAGCTTTGACAATTGTGACCAATGTCACCAATTTCATGCAGACGGAAAATTAGAATGTGGGCATATTGTAACATCCTCCGTAGAGAATGCAAATGCAGTTATAGCCTCCAGAGGCAATCTATTGTTTCACTCTGCAATGGTCAATGATAAGCCATGCCGATGTTTGCTTGACAGTGGGAGCTCTATTATTGGTGTGAAAAAGGAACTTGTTAATCCAAAGGATTATACTGGTGACTCTGTAAAATGCCGGACTTTTTCTGGTAATATAGAAACCTATCCTCTGGCAAGAGCCCATATAAACACCCCGTTCCTTTCTGGTACCTTTACTTGTGCAATACTAGACAACCCTTGTGCTGATTTAATTCTTGGGTGTCTACCCCAGCTAAGGCACTGTACAGATGAAGAAATATCTGTCTGGGAGGAGAAGAATGGTTTCACTCCAGTGAACAGTGCAGATATCCTCGGACATCACAGTCCTAACAAAGGTGCTAGACCCATAACACTTGAAACTGGTCAATACATAATGGTGCTACTACCAGACAAGCATAATAAAATGTTAACTTCATGGCAAGGGCCTTTCAAGGTGATACAACAACTTTCAGATGTTGACTATGAAATATCGATAAACGGACACTTAAAGATATTCCATGTCAACATGTTGAAACCTTACTTTTCACGACAAGAGACAGAAGTAGAGACAGACGAACATAGTGCACCCACACCTAGTGATCAGACGACAGACGTACACAACGCAACTACACTAGTTAGCGAGACTGGCAAATCCGACGATATCCATACATCTAGTGAGAATACAGAATACGCACTTAGCACCACCACCGTACTGAATCAGGTAGACGACGACGGAATGGAACTACCTGTTCCTATTGTAGACAAGACTGCGACATTGGATAGCATACGGATAGAACAGGAACTAACAGACGGTCAACGACGACAATTAATAGAATTAGTGACAGAGTATAAAGACATATTTTCTGACATTCCAGGTAGGACGGACAGAATCGAGCACTCCATTCTTCTTTCGGACTCTAAGCCTATTAAATGCAGGCCGTACTCAATCCCACTCAGCTATAGGGAAAATCTAAATAAGGAAATACTTAATTTAGAAGCTAGTGGGATCATCCAGAAGTCTACATCTGAGTACTCCTTTCCAATCGTCCTAGTTAAGAAAAAAGACTCCACAATTCGTCTGTGTGTGGACTATCGAAAACTCAACAACGTCACCAAGATCGACGCAGAACCAATTCCTTCCTGCGAAGATCTTATTCTTGACATGTCCACCTCCAAAATCTTTTCTAAATTAGATCTTACTAAGGGATATTGGCAGGTCCCTATGCAGACTCAATCCATTCATCTTACTGCTTTTTCAACACCTTTAGGACTTTACGAGTGGCGTTTTCTTCCTTTCGGACTTCGAAACGCTCCTGCCACTTTCGTACGCTTAACTAGAGATCTACTGCATGGAGTGACGAATACAGTGACGTATATAGATGATATATGTGTCCATACTGATGACTGGACAACACACCTACTGAAACTAAGACATGTCTTTGATAGGTTGCGACTCTTCGGTCTCACTGTCAAACCGAGCAAAGTCGAATTGGGCCTAAAAGAAATTGATTTTTTGGGTCATGTCATTTCACAAGGTCAACTAAAGACTGACAATAGAATCATTACCAAAATTATGAACCTGACCATGCCTACCACAAAGAAGCAGGTCAGAAGCCTTTTGTGGTTAGTAAATTACTATAGCAAGTTCATACCAAACTTAGCTGAAATTACAAGTGTATTTTCAAATGTTTTAAAAGCATCGGTAAAATTAGATGTCAAAGATGCATTATTAATTTCTGCATTGTCAAAATTGAAAATCCTGTTTAGTAATGTACCAATCCTCCGCTTGCCTAATCCTAGGCTCGTTTATTATCTTAGGACAGATGCCAGCAGAATCTCCATCGCTGCAGTGCTAGGCCAATTTTATGAGGGCATCTTCCATCCGATTTGCTACGTGAGCCGTAAGATCACACCTGCTGAGTCCAGATATTCCATATCAGAGTTGGAAGCCCTAAGCGTCATCTATGCGGTGAGGAAGCTCCATCGATTTCTAGCGGGTGTTCACTTCGTTGTCCAGACTGACAACTCCCCAATCACGGTCATACAAAGTGGTGTGCATCGGAATGACCGTATATACAGGTGGTCGCTAATCCTACAAAACTATACGTTTAGTATAGAGCATATTAAGGGTAAGGACAACATTCTTGCTGATACCCTTAGTCGACCATCTGAGGTAGAAATACCGGAGATTCCACATAAGAGTGTAGAGTAATAGAGTATTAGTACATTAGAATATTCTATGTGAAATGTTTATACTAATACATAGATATTACGTGCTGAACTATGTACTAAGAACAGCGAACTACCATGTGTCCGTAGACATTAAAAGAAGAACTGTGCTCCGAGAACAAATGTATCACCGTATGAACTGGAACAACTCATTACTTACTAAGCTCCATAGGTAGTTCCGGCGAATCATTTGTGTTAAGCAGAGAATAACAGTGTCAGAACATTACATAAATACAGACACGAAAATACTGGTCTACGACACAATCGAATTCTACAGGTGCAATACCCATAGGACACAAGTATGACTGTGTAATGTGTTTAATATACCCAGGACAAGTGTGAATATATAGTATGCCAATGAAAGCAATTTCTGAACATTAGGGCAACGACTAACCTGAGGTATTTAAATACTATGTATATATAAACTTATTGTGATATGTATTATAACATTTTAATATAGTGATAAATTATAGGTAGATTAGTTCACTTTAATTTACATTTAGATTTAGACAATATAATAGTTTTCATTTTTTTAAAGTAGTTTAGATAGGATTAATTAGATAGATCATTAATTTACCCACTTACTTACCTTAAAAGTAGAATAGGATACTAATTTAAACGTAATAACAGCTAATTATAAACTAGAATAAAAAGTTTAGATAGTATTAGTACCATTTAGGTTTATTACATTTCACTTTGTTTCATTTCATTTGAGTTCATCCCATCTTAATGAACCAGTCCATTTAACAAACGTGATCATGTAGTATTAGGATTAATGTACATCATTATCATAGGATAAAAAGATTATACAATTAAACATACATCATTTACACCATTTAGAGTAAGAATATCAATCATATATTTTTTTTTCTCTAAAAACATTAGTTATAATTATATTTCACATTACCCATGTTAGAAAGGTACATAATTCATTACATTTCACATTACCCATTTCATAAAGGTACATAACTCATCTCACATCAATTTCATCTTAATTAGTTAGATTACATCCCTTAGATTAGATAAACATTAGGATTAATGTGGCAAATTAAATTAAAGTAGGTAACACATTAAATACATATTTATAGAACTAGTATTAGTATGTCAGTATTTAGAGTATTATTTCAGTAGAATATAGTAGTTAGTAATACCAGGGTACAAACCATCAACCCTTTTTCTTACATGTAAATATGTGTAAATACATGACTCGTGCAGCAATTTACGCACAGTCATTGAGCTCAACTTTGTCAAACTGAGCCAAACTTGTACAGTGTCACTCCAAGGTTTTTAAATAATTGTGAGGGTAAAAGATGTGTGACAGAAGTGAGGGTAAAAGATGTGTGATAGAAGTGTGAAAGTGAGAGCGAATGTAAATTATACAAGGAGAGGGTGAGATCAGTCAGCGGATTTTTTCTGCCGCTCAACGCGACTTTTTATTTTTTGTCTGCGTCAAGTGTTTGTTTTCGATGTTGAAAATGTGTTGTCATGAATGTGTTGTGTGCAGTTTAGTGTAGATCTTAGAGAAAGTATTTTAAGTCTCATAAGACGGAAACGTAGTCACGAATTAGTGTTATACACTTGTTTGTGGCCACATTTAACCGAATTATGGCACTTGAAAACTAACTTACATACACATGATAGATAGATACACATGTTAGAAGTTAGATTATACTATTAGTTAGATGCAAACACGCAAACAACCAGAAAAACAAACATATAAATTGCATACATTTTTTGTAGATCAAAGGGAGATAACTCCGGGTCAGGGGACATAATAGACAACGAAACACTAACTTAACAGTGAAAGATAACTTTACACGCGGAAGCGAAATAGGTAAAGCCTGTCGCACACAGCTTGTGTAATGGTTGTTTAATATTATATGGGGGACATGAAGCAATTCATGTGTTGACCCTAAGAAAGTCAACTTTGTATGGGTAGTGAGTTAATTTACTATTTGAGGGCAGGTCTTATAAGACAACGGTCCGGTTCAGACATACCTCTAATTAATATAATATTGCGATTGAGAAGAGGGCTCACGCCAACCAGACAAGTTTGTGGCGATTGCCAGTAGCCAAGTAAAGTGATACTACATTGTGACAATAGTCAGTAGAAGTCTATTGAGTTACCCAAAGCCAGGTTATCAGCAGTCTTTGACAAAAATTAGATACACTAATTTTTTAGAAACCTCTTGCGTCACAACCAATGAGTCAAAGTTGATGACGCAACACAGGAGGGGAGGGTGTGTGTCAAAGACTGAAATATAAAGGCAGGAGGTATGCCTCAAGATAGAAGACCACCGGGAAGAGTGGTCAACCTCAAGTAGATTAGAGGTAATACAGTGCCCCGATATAAGGGCAGGGTAGATGATAGAATGGGGGACTATTAACTAGTTCTCTCATGAGACACGGAGGCAACGACCAGATAGTTAGTACTCTGGTCACGACAGAATCACGCCTACGTGATAGCCACGGAGAAGAGTGCCACTCAATAGGAGAACGGCTGCTACAAGCGTGCTGAAGTGTAACGGCACGCAAAAAGCCGAAGGACGCATCAAGGTCCTTCCGCGTGCTGTGTAGTCACGCGTGTAGGAAAAGTCAGACTGGGGACTGACTTCGTAGAGAGCAGATCGTTTAGTGTCGATAGGAGTTTTTGTTGTAGCCAAATTAGATAGAGATTAGCAAAAGGGTTAGGAAACTAGTGATAGGCAATTCTGTGGCTTTGTGTGTGATTTGATAGCGACTGTTTTGTAATTGTAAAGAGCCAACGGCAATAAAATGTACCATTTATTTCCTCTCACACGACTTGCAAGTTTCTTGTGTGGTGTGGGAGAAGTAATCCGATTATGCCTGAAACATTGGTTGTTGACATACATCATGTTCATCAGCAGTTGATGTAGACTGCTTAACTTGTGTATTTTCTTCTTCTTTATGCGTTATTTGAACTTGGATTCTTGTGAGTGTCTTGTCAAGTTTGTGTTCAATGGACACTTTCCGAACGAAATCTTTGGCATTCGGGATATTACCAATTATTAACCCAGCACCTGGGTTTGGTAATACCGCTGCACATATTCTGCCTTCGTAATAAGGGCATTCAATCATGACCCACGCGGTCTTGTATATTTCTACAGTACCCCCGAATGTTTTACACCCAATACTATTCCCTGTGTAATCCCTTTCGTTGATCAGTTTGTGATCAACTCCTGCAATAACTGAACTAGTGTCCCTAATACACGTCGTTGATACTCCATTGACCAATGCCTGTTCAGTAATGAGAGTGTCTTCCATGTCCTCGTCATTGTCGATTATGAACACTGTGTTAGTTTCATATATTTGTAGAAAGTTTTGTAGCATCGACATGTTGCTATGTTTATCCTACAATGACTAATTGTACACAAGAAATGTAGAAAGAAATTTAGCACAAAAGAGACAGAGCCTATAAATATCGAAATCGACAAATAAAGTTCAAGAGAATAGAAAGAAATAACTAATAAATTACAAATAGAGAAATTAAGAATGAAAAATGACCAATAATTTTTTATAATAAATAAGTCTTATAACCTAACAAACAAAGTATAGACAGTTAGAGTTCTTTAAATAAATGAAATTAGCAAAGCAAGACACTATTATTATATCAACAAATAAATAATGCGCACATAAAATAAGAATGTACAGTGCAAAATAGCACAATATTGTGTAACGCGCCTCTGACGTCACAAAAGATAAGAGCAAATAAAGAAAGGATAAAAATGTGTGCAAAATCACAGTATTTTGACCGTAACTAATTAACTGGAAAAAAAAAACACAAACAAATATAATACTCAGCTCAGGTATCAGCAAATTTCCACTGTCCGACTCCACAGATTTGTCAGACAATCCTGTTATAGAATCCAAAATTTTCCTATGTATTGGCGGTTGTTATACCGGCCTTCCTTGAACAACGAAATTGACACCATAGGCAAGTTGCCTGTCATCAATCCCTGAAGTGGATCGTAATTGATGTTGGTGTCATCTGCTACAAAGTGTAGCTGCGATGTAGAAAGATCTTTAATCTGTTAAATTTGTTCTGGTCTGCTGAGTAATTGTACAGAATTTCCATGTTTATTTACATATCCTGACATCCTAGATATGCACAATTTCAACCATGATAAGATTGCGTTGATTCCGTTGTAATGATGCGTTGATACTTCTAGTCATTCAACCGACTTCCTATGAGTTCCTGAAGTTTCCGTTGAACCACAAGAAAAAGGATTCACTTGGGTTGTTTCCGTTCCCAAGAAGTACAAAATTTTCTTTTCAGTACACTGAGCTTGAGAAACAATGTATACTGGTCTTCCGTTGATGAAATGTCAGAGGTGCTTCAAGTTTATATATATCTATTATTGTTCAGCACAGGTGACGAATATGCACCCTGAATACCACTGGGTGAGTTAGTCTTGAAATAGTGGTTATGTGCATTTTCAACCATTAATCCGTGATTTCATAGACACAATCACAATAATGTCATTTCATTGGTACAGTGACAATTGTCATTCTATCTGTTACAAAGATCATCTAATATATGATGACGAAAGTTATATTTATTCTTAACAGTCAGACTTAATCAATGTGGGCAGGAAGCTCTCTGTGTGAAGCGATACGTATCCTGATGTGATCGCACTGACTGTTATTTCCGAGAAATAAACGATGATGATTAATAACTGAAGACACAATACGAACAACGAGGATGCGCCAACTGGTCTCCAGCACACTAGACCGGCATTATCCTCACAAACACAGATGTGTTGCGTATTAGTGCATGCGTGACTGTGTGTTCTGTATTCATTCCTTAGGATGAGAATATGACCGTTATAATGTCATTCAATCCTGTCTCCATAGTCTGATATTCACTCGGCTTCAAATTATTAATAGGTTTGCAGCCAGTGTCTCAAAAAGCATTATTGCGTCAAACAAAGATGAAATCAACTGACTGTGTCTCTGTACCGTATCCGTACAATATTGACCTTGTGTCTATAACCGTTGTCCTTGACTCACTGACAACTTTACTGTGAACGATCCTTTGGTCCAAATCTCTGCAGACGATGCCCCCATGTCATGGGTCAAACGCTGATCTCTGCTTCCTCTCATGATATTGACCCGACGTTTAACCGCTAGAACTGTATTGTACAATCACATATAGGACAGCCTCACTATGCTGACTCCAACATAAATCCAACAACAAAGTCATTCGAGTGAACTGAGATATAATTTATCGCAGGCAACTTCAACAGCAAACGTGAGCGAGTGAGCACATCCAGGCTTCAGTCTTTCGCACCGCACTTTCGCACTTGCTTATCCATCGCACATCATCTCCCTAGACTGAATAGATAGTTGGGCACCAAGCTGGCCGCCTGCTATAAGAATGAATGTATGACAAACGCCTACCTTCCACTGTCATATAGCGAATACCAGAGATGCCAGCGACCGTGGCATCAGTAGAGCCAGGAGTACCTGTAGTCACTTGCCGGACACAAACTAGAGCGACTTCATGTGGACACCGAGGACTGGCAGCAGTATAACGGCCGGTATTCCGTGAATGGTGGTGAAGCACGTCCTAACGCTGTCTTTGCTGGATCACACACTGGCCACCTAACCGTTACAGTGTTAGGTGACGTATTACAATGACGTCCTCATTGCGTTCAATGTACGTGTCACTACGTGCAACGTTTGTGACACTCTGTAACTTGCTCTTGATGCGCTAACTCATTAAATAAATCTTATGCTACTGTCATTTGCTATATGACACCTTCATCAACATGCACAGGCTCGGTAATTTCAAGCATGGAAGTGCGGAGCTCCTCCGTGGTGATATTATAAACGTCTAGACTTATCTCTAATTGTCTTGAAACCACCACCTCGGCTGGCAATGTCCAGCGACTCCAGACTGGACTGGACGGCTGGTTGGACTGTGGGTTGGGCAGCTGGCTGGGCGTCTGGCAGGACAGCCAGCTGCTTCAAGACCTCAGTGCTCTTAGCTGTGAGTTCCCTTTTCAGTTGGGGTGGCAAAGGCTTGAGGGCGTCCACCAACTTTTTTGCGGCTGCACCTGCAGAAGCTACAGACTCCGTTGTCTTGGCCACATTCCTAACCATGGGGCTGCCAACAAATTTGGCAACTTTACTGACAGCACCAGGTATCGCTTTAGCACCTGAAGAGCCCAGACTTCCAACCGCCCGAGCTGGCGAGCCCAACCAATCGAACATCCCCCAACCCACCCGTATCCGTCGGCGTTGGAAAACGTACATGGTTACACACTGCGAATATGTAGCGGTATAGTTATTTGCTCACCTCTAAAGTTTAATTGTGCGCCGTCTTGGTCAGTCAACCAGACGCGGATGCTGTGTATACTGCCGGCTTGGGTGATGGGGAGGTAGACAGCAGTTCTGGGAGACTCTAAGATCTTATAGCCAGGGCACACATTGGGGAAGAACGAGTAGATTGTGGGGTGGGTTCCCCCACCGAGGTAAGACCCACTCACCACATTGCAATTAACCAGAATGCTATTCACATGGAAGATGTCTATTGGTTTCTCCCCTTCTTTATAGCCCTTAGTCAGTATTTGTGGTTCAAACCCAAGTATTTTTGCGCAAAGACGAAGCGCCCATGTCGACCTCATAGTCGGGGCTGGTTATCTTTACGAAGGCTCGAAGGGTTAGAGTGGTTGGGTCCTATGGAGGTGTAATACTTCTCCTCAGCCTTCTCATTCAAATCCTTGGCCTCCTCCATCTTTCTTTGAATCTCCCGATTGATGTGGGCGAGCTCATAGGCCCCCTCTTCTATTGTGATGGTTTTCCACTCCTTCTTCTCCACGCGGTAGACGAAAGTATTGTTGGTGGAGTTAACATTGCTGATGGAGTTGTAGGTCTCTAGATTAAGCAAGGCCAGCTCGTATGACTTCTGGGGGTCAAGGTACAGCGCTGGGGAGTAGTATGTCGTCCAATCGCTTTTATCTGATGTTACCACCAGGGACATATTCTCCTTCGGTGCGAGTCGCACCTCCATCGCTGCGAGCCGGTCGCGGATTTCCTTCAACACTTGGAGCTCCATTATTTCTTTGCAACAAAGATTCTTCTGTTCAACTTGAGGGCCTGCTCCTTAGAGACCGCCCCACTGCGCATAAGGTCATCCAATATCGCAGATATTTCTGTGTGAACTCCCGTATTCCCAGCCTCCTTCGAGGCTACTAACAGGGCTAGGCGCTCCACCAGAGTGTTGGGGTCGTTGTAGTATAACACACCGCTACTACGGATTAGTCCGTATTTTCTCCCTTTTTTTTATTGTAAACAGGTATTTTAGCAAGTTGGGCCAGCTGGCTAAATGTCGCAATAGCCTGTGGGGTGTATTGCTTTGTTTTGACGAACCGCTTGGTTAGGAGATTGTACCGCGTCTCATCTGCCGGGGCCGACAATACTAGGGTGTCCCCATCAAAGGCTTGCAGTCGGCCCGCGGCCAGAGCTGCGGGATCAATAGTTAGGGTGCCGAATTTACCTCCTCGGAGTTTCAGACCTTGCCCACGGACGATAACCTCTTGCCGATTATCCAGTATGGTTCTAACACGCTCCCTGTATGCCTTTATAGCATTGTCACAGCCTCACATTATACGGTAAACCAACATAAGTTAATAGACACTAGCCAAGGGCTACAACTCCCGCCCAAGGGAAAGAAGTAAGAACCTCGAAGGCCAGAGTATTTCAGAGCCTTCTCGAAGGACTGGTCAGTGAGTCCACTGTCCCGTGGACATTGATGTGGCCCGCCTATTGCGGGGTCCACGAGGAACTCGGACTGAGTTACCACCCGTGTCGGATTGCGACACGTGTGAACCGGCAGAGACAGACGGGACATCGAAGAGGCAACAGGGCCTGCCTTAGAGGTACTTAATAGTTCAGACCCATGTGTTTTAGGGTCATAGACATATGCTAGATAGTTTGCTTAGAATGTTTGTTATAATCATGTGTGATGTTAAACCTCTGTGATATGCAACTCATTTGTGCGGGCTTGTTAAACCCACTGCGCCAACGCACTGTATACCTAACTGCAATAAATGTTGCTATATTATATGTAACGGAGTTAGTGTTGCCTGTTTGAGCCCGAGACCAGATCCCCTAGAGATCCAACACGGTGACAGGCTTTTTGGGGGCTAATCTCCGGTTTTGGCACAAGCTTACGTTCAGACGGCTATTGATCGCCAAGTAAAAAATTAAATAAATGATATCAAATTGATTTTTGAACAAGTTTAACAAATTTGCATCTATCTAGTGATGAACTAGTATTAATATGAGTCCCTCTGCAGATAGTCTCTCAATGATGTTAACACTATAAATTGTGACATGACTGTGACATTTGACTGTTACTGATGTTTTCTCATTCTACGAGCAGATTGTTCCGCGAGTTGTGGTGTGTGTAACCTATGTAACCTATCCAACAGTGGCGAGAGTACAAGACAACATTCGCAAGTTCTGGGATTATAAGCTAAGTTTCATATCATGCCCATTGCAACCCTAAGCGGTACTTATCACCATCCATCCATGTAACATTTTTGTTTTGCATTGATTTGTATGTATATTCATAACTTTGTAACCAACATAACTTTGCATTTGTATTTGCTCATGTAAACATTAAGGGAGATAACTAAATTTTCTACTCCCCAACATTTGTCTACGGGATTTAACTTCAGTAAAATTACCAACAAGTAAAAGACAAGATGTCTACATTAGAAAAATGTATTGAGTTAGGTATGAAATTAGGTTATAAAGGAGGAGAAACAAATGGAGCTTGAGGCGGCAGCCAAACTAGCCCAATTGAATGCCGATACGCAAATAAAACTAAAGCAGATGGAAATCGATTCCAACGTAGAAATATCTGTAAATAAACTGAGAAGCAAGGAGGAGGAACAAAAGTATAATAAGTATAAAGGCCTCGTCAAGGCATTTTGCTCAGGAGACTCCATCAGTGCATACCTGGAAAATTTTGAGTGTCTTATGTCCTACCATAAGATCATAAAATCAGATTGGTCATTTATTTTAATGAGAAACTTAGCTCTGGAACCTTTAAAAGTAATAGAGACAGTGCCACAGGAAATGAGAAAAGATTATGATTATTTAAAGCAACGCATTCTCCAAAATTTCTCATTAGATACAGCAGGTTACCAACAAGAGTTCGCAAAATTATCCCCACAACCAAACCAAACCTTTATAGACTACGTGTCTACAGTTCAGGATGTTTGCACAAAGTGGATTAACTCAGCTAAAACTACCAACAACCATGACAAACTAAAAGAACTCATTATTATTGACAAAATAATTAGTACAATCCCCACACCTTTTGCTAAGTTTTTGAAACAAATGGACTGTAAAAGTATTCAAGATGTAGAGACAAAGGGGAACGCATTTTTCACAGCGAACAGAGATATTTTCCAATTAAACCTAAGTCAAAACGAAACAGCAGCAGTTGTAAACACTAGATACTCGAAACCAACTGAAAGCAAGTTTAAACCACGCTCGAATGTTAGGAAGCCAGTTAAGTGCCAATATTGTAGTTTGACTCACGAAGAATACGCGATGTGCGATAAATCGCCCAACTATCCACATGACCTCAAAATGATCGTGGAGAAGCAAAAGAATAAGAGAAATTCGTATCAGAGAGCGGTCAAATGCTATTTTTGCAGCAGTTTTGGGCACTATTCTTGTTTTTGTGAAGGCCGAAAGATACTGAAACAGGCCAATGCTGCACTAGTTGAAACTTCATCAGACGAAGATATTGAATCACTGAATGAGTGTGACAATCATAACGAAAGTTTGAGTGAGCTAGGAAATGCCGTGCAAATTATTGACACCATTACAGACAATAAATGTAACACCTGTATGAAATTCCAACTTGACACAACATTACTATGTGGCCACACCATTCCTATTTCTAATGAAATGGCCAATGCTGTCTTATCTTCTACAGGCAAGCTAAATTTCTCAACAGGGTTTGTAAATAACAAAAAGTGCACATTAATTCGTGATTCCGGCGCAACGCTCTGTGGGATTAAGAAAACATTAATCAACGACAAAGACTATACACACAAACACGTAACTTGTCGCACATTCTCAGGCACTATAGAGAAATACCCCCTTGCTCTTGTCGAAATTCGAAAACCGTTCATATCAGGACTAGTATTGTGCGCAGTCTTAGAAAATCCTGTCGCTGATATTATACTTGGGAACCTGCCCAACATACGACCTTGCTCTGAAAAGGAAATCAGAGATTGGGAGCAGAAAAACGGTATCCAGCACCCAAACAGCGATTCTAAAGAAAAACACCATTCATGCTTGTCTCAGTCTGCCAAAAGAACAAGGGAGACAACCAATGAAGTAATTCAGAAAGAATTCACCGAGGTGTATAATGCAGGGGCGGTCGAATCTGTCAGTGAGACGACCAACTTAAAACCTCGAATTGAGGATGCCAGCAATCCACAAATTACCAAGCCTGTAGATGTGCAGCAACACACACAACACACGAATGCAATAACACGACAGACAACTCACAAATCCCACACCGACCAACTGCAGGAGTCACTAGAAATAGTATCACCAAACATTACCAACACTAATTTTGGAGAAGAACAGAAAGCAGATCCTACACTTTCACAGTATTTTAGGTTAGTAGGACTTAAACCAAAATTAACTAAAAATGCGTCATGGACATTTAGATTAAAGAACAATGTGCTGACTAGATTGTACACCAGAGATCAGACCACGATACAGCAAGTAGTTCTACCACAAGCACATCGAGAGAAAGTACTAAAGATAGCCCATGACTCACCCTTCGGAGGTCATATGGGGTACGAAAAAACTAGAGTTAGGGTCCTGACCCAATTTTATTGGCCAAAGTTTTGCCAAGACATAAAAACCTATTGTAGATCATGTGATATATGTCAGAAACTGGTGAAAAAGGGGGGAAACCCTACGGCAGAAGTTCAATCAACCACAACTGCCTCGAGGCCATTCCAAATCGTGGCAGTTGACCTAGTAGGTCCGTTGAATCACATCTCAAGCAAAGGGAATAGATATATTTTTACTCTTATTGATCTATGTACGAGATGGCCAGAAATGATTCCATTAACATCTATCTCCTCTAAGGATGTGACGGACGTATTGTTAAATATTTTCTCCCGTTTTGGCTTCCCGGAGAAAATAATCTCAGATAGAGGAACCCAGTTCATATCGAATGCCACTCAATCGGTAACTAAGTTACTAGGCATAAAGCAATGTTTCACCAGTCCATATCGACCGGCCGCAAATGGTATCTGCGAGAAACTAAATGGGAACCTGAAACATATGCTATCCAAAGTGACAGCTGACAATCCAGCCGATTGGGATATACTTCTCCCAACGGTGCTGTTCGCATATAGAGAAGTCCCGCAATCAAGCACAGGGTTCTCTCCCTTCGAATTGATATATGGAGCGAACCCAAGAGGACCTCTCACTATTTACAAAGATATCATATCACAACCTGTAGATATCCAACTACCCATTTCCACCTATGATTTAGTCACTGACACCAGAGACAAAATCATACGTTCCTGTATACTGGCCAGAACATCATTACAGGAGAAAGGTTTTAGGTACAGGCAGTACGCCAACAAAGGTGCAAAAACAATTGTATTAAAACCAGGTCAGGATATTTTACTATTGCTACCTGACAAGAGAGATTTACTATCAACCTCTTGGCAGGGACCGTTTAAAATTGTTAGAAGAATTTCGGAAGTTGATTACGAAATTTCTTTGAATGGAAAGTTGAAAATATTCCATGTAAATATGTTAAAACCATACTATGCTAGACAGGACAGAGACACGAGTAATCAGACGCAGTTAACAGATGACAGAAACGAAACGACAATTACCCAACTGAATGACACCTCGACAAACGAAGCATCGTTAACAACGCACTCTTACGACAACAAAGACGACGAAGACATATTTACTTTACCGACAATATGGAATAACGACAACGACGACCAATGTGACGACATATTGACAACGATTAATCTCGACGATGACGACAATGACATTGAGGACAATTTACAAACAGTAGCATCTGTAATAAATCAGACAGACGTAGACAATACTGAAATTCCAGTACCGATTATGAATGACGACGGTAGTATACAGGACATACAAATCTCTGACACTTTGACACAGCAGCAGCGACAAGACATTTTGACTCTCCTTGACGGTTATAAATCGATTTTCTCTAACAAACCTGGACGGACTGACAAAATAACACATTAAATTGTGTTGACAGATCTGACACCGGTCAAATGTAGACCATATTCTATTCCTCTACATTATAGAGCAAATTTAGACAAAGAAATTTTGGATTTAGAGAAAAATAGAATAATTCAGAAATCTATGTCTCAATATTCTTCACCGATTGTCCTGGTGAAAAAGAAGGACCAAACAATCCGTTTGTGCATAGACTATAGAAGATTAAATACAATAACCACAACAGATGCAGAGCCAATGAACAGTTGTGAAGACCTCATTGTGAACATGTCTCAATCATCCTTATTTTCGAAGGTTGATTTAGCGAAAGGTTATTGGCAAGTACCATTACACCCTTCTTCTAGACATATAATAGCATTCGCAACACCTCTTGGTTTGTACGAATGGAGATATCTTCCATTTGGTCTCAAGAACGCTCCCGCCACATTTGTTAGATTAACTAGATTACTATTGCACGGAATTAAAGACGTCCAAGCTTATATTGATGATATATGCATTCATTCTTCTAATATGACTTCTCACTTACTTACACTCAAACAAGTCTTCAACCAAATCTTTCTTTTGGGACTTACTATCAAACCTTCCAAGGTTGAAATAGGCTATAAACAAATAGACTTCCTTGGTCATAGAATTTCTGAAGGTAAACTGTTGACAGATGATAAAATTGTTTCGAAAATTCTCAATATAGAAGTGCCTACTACAAAGAAACAAATTAGAAGTTTATTAGGTCTTATAAACTATTATGCTAAGTTCATACCAAATTGGGCAGAACTTACATCAGTTTTTTCTAATATGTTGACGAAAGATCATCCAGCAAAATTTTGTAAAAGTACCCGCTTAGAGGATGCAATATGCAGATTGAAATGCATTTTTTCTAATCCACCAGTCTTACGATTACCAAACATAGATTTACCCTTTATTTTGACCACAGATTCGAGTGCTATCGCAATTGGAGGATGCTTAATGCAAGAAGTGGATGGAGTGAGGCACCCAATTCTCTACGTAAGCCGTAAGCTGAAGAAAGCAGAGATCCATTACTCTACGGTGGAATTGGAGGCATTAAGTCTATTATTTTGTATGCTCAGATTATCTAAGTTCCTCTTAGGTGCCCACTTTGTTGTACTCACCGATAATTCGCCATTGTTGGTGCTTAAGCAAGGTGTTCCCAAAAACCATCGTTTGCAAAGATGGTGTCTTCTTCTCCAAGATTTCGACTTCGAAATCCGCCATATCAGAGGCACTGATAACATTGTAGCTGATATTTTATCACGGCAAACGAATGCGCCAGCAGAATAACATTTGGCACATCGACCATTCGCCATACAAGAAATTGTGATATTTTACTCTGTGGCATATAACAGTGTAACTCTACACCTGCTAGAGAACTTTCATTTAAAATTAATAACGCCCCAGTGAATAGGTTACGAATAACACCCACGAACGTGATACTTTGAGAACTATACGACCAATTACCAAAGCTCTAGGACCAATCCGAGCTAAAGACATTATTTGTGAAATGATTTCAACCAGTGAACTGACATTGATCATGAAGAAATTAAGAACACTTGATACTCCGCATTTAGAACATTCCATACTTGCTGTTGCTAAGAGACTTTGCAAACAGCCGAAACAGAACTACGTCGACTACAACACTCAAGAAACAGCCATACTAACTTTTAACATTCATGGCACGACAAGCTAACAACAGGAGGACAACGCGCACATCATCGTTGGATTTAGTTACTTAGTTAATTAATTAATTTAGTATTGAATATGTATTATATTTGTATTGAATTGTGTATATAAAATATGTTAACCTGTAATTTGTACAGTTTCTACCATAATATTACAGGTATTTCTATTCATAGGTTAAATAATCTTCCTATGCAATTTTCTCTATGTAAATTATAAACCATTTTTGAGTCATCGTACAAAAAGTACGTATTATCTTAAAGGGAACATATCGCCTATTCCGTTTGTTCTAAGGGCAATAACACTCACCTCAACTTTACTTATATATTTTAACCAAATACTATATTGAATGAAAGATGTGTGAATGACAGGGTGAATGAATTAAATGAGAGAGCGATATACTGAGTGGACAAATTGTACGCAAAACGTATTTATTTTAATTTGTCTGCGTCTTTCATGTAAATTGTATTACGCGTCTAAATTGTTGATACATGTTTAGTAGTTAGTTTAATACTCTTAGTTTAGTATTTAGGATACTACATCCAAGCACCACTGCTTGGAATGCCTGATCATGCATTACATACAGTGGAGTAATTCATGATTAAGGATATCCCAACTCGTGACGCTTGGAGATAAGCCACACATTCAGCACACACTTTACACAAAACTCAAAACTGAACACTATCAATTAAGATGCAGTCACTTTATTAGAAGCAGCAACTTATTAGTCAACACAATAACAAGCCAACAGGGACACATGTAGTCAGATGGGATAAAATAACAACGTAACTACATATTCAGCATTATACAACATACGAGAGTAAAAGTGTATTGAAATGCACACACAGAACAAGATTTGAAGGTGTACTTAATTAGCCAAGACTTTGGTCTTGTTAATCCTCTCTAATACAGAGGTTAATTATCTTGGTATCAGTAGGATACTATGAGAAGGGCGGGTTGTAGAAACAACTAGTAAACGTCACGTAACTTCGGTCAGATAAGCAATTTTAAGGACACAGGAGAGAGAGACCTCTTCGGCAAATCAGAGAAGTGGTGTATGGGAGAATACATGAGTGTTGATGCCAGTATGTAGGTTACCAAGTTACTATCCACCAAACTACAAACACCGACTTTATGTGATTCTGTGACAGAATTAGTACAGAACTAATTACCTTATAACAACCCATCAAATCAGGGGAGAGGGGGACTCCTGTCACAGCCTCACATTATACGGTAAACCAACATAGGTTAATAGAAACTAGCCAAGGGCTACAACTCCCGCCCAAGGGAAAGAAGTAAGAACCTCGAAGGCCAGAGTATTCCAGAGCCTTCTCGAAGGACTGGTCAGTGAGTCCACTGTCCCGTGGACATTGATGTGGCCCGCCTATTGCGGGGTCCACGAGGAACTCGGACAGAGTTACCACCCGTGTCGGATTGCGACACGTGTGAACCGGCAGAGACAGACGGGACATCGAAGAGGCAACAGGGCCTGCCTTAGAGGGACTTAATAGTTCAGACCCATGTGTTTTAGGGTCATAGACATATGCTAGATAGTTTGCTTAGAATGTTTGTTATAATCATGTGTGATGTTAAACCTCTGTGATATGCAACTCATTTGTGCGGGCTTGTTAAACCCACTGCGCCAACGCACTGTATACCTAACTGCAATAAATGTTGCTATATTATATGTAACGGAGTTAGTGTTGCCTGTTTGAGCCCGAGACCAGATCCCCTAGAGATCCAACACGCTGACAAGCATCAATCTCTCGATCTATTTCATCAATTTCCTCCTTAGTGGTGGCGGCTCTCCTCTTCTTCCCCCCGAGCATGTTTGTATTGAGTTTTTTTTTTTTTTTGGTGGTATCAAGGATGCCGCGAAGCACGTCATCCGACTCATTGAGGAGCGCGCTAGGCATTGGGTAGTTATATTTCCCACTAATGATTTCCTCATCCAAGCCCTGATCTACATCAATTATAATAGATCCTGAAGGGGGAGTCCCTACTTCTGGGGAGGGAGCTCTGGCCTCCTCAAGAGCTCTAGCCTGTGCTCTACCCTCATTGGCTATAACCCTGCCCAACGCCTCAATGGCCTGAGCTAGCTCGTTAGCTTGTTTGTCTGTTCGTCTAGCCAATTCACTGGTCTGTCTGTCTGCTATTTTAGCCAACTCACCGGTCTGAGCTTTGACGATTTGGCTTATTGCCCCCGTTTGTTGTGCTGACCACTCTGCTACTGTTTTAGTAATTGGTGTGAAGAGTTTAGCCGCCTCCTGTTGTAAATCTGCTTCTCCCATCCTCTCCGCCAGAAACCGCTGCTTCAGACGGTCCCGACGTGCTAGATAATCTTTCATAAAAGCGTTACGCTTTGCTTGGTTATTCACGTTAGCCCACATGTTGTTGCTATCGCAATAACATATATATCTAAATAGAAGACCTTGGGATATAGAACCGATCGAATCCGCATCGGTATTTACCGTCGTGGGCCTTGCTGGTCAGGTCGATCACCGCGAAACCGTAAGGCTTGCTAGTGCACTCTGTGAAGAACTCCCTGAATTCATTAAAGGGCATATCACCACCAACATAGGAGTCGTGGATGGCACGCAGGTTCTTCGTATCTTGGTTGAAGATCACCAATAGATTGGCGTTGTCGCGGATGGCCTGCTTGGGGATTCTGAAGAAGCTCTGGGTTAGGTAGAATGTGTCGGCACCACCGTACCAGCCCTGGCAGAAGTACTTCTCGGTCGGTCCCTGCTTCTCCAGCATGACATCATCAAAGACCATGACAGCCCTCTCTTCAGGGTTAAGGCCTCAACTGGGATGATGTCTTTGGTCGAGCTATGACAGGAGGCAATATGTTGCTCCGCGGCCTGTCCGACAGACACCGCCCAATCCTGGAGGAACTGGTACTTGTCATGCCCCAAAGACTTCGAGTACAGGTGCAGTCGGTCGTAGTTTAGTAGCCCGGCTTCAACAGCAGGTTGAGCATCATGTTTGTTTTTCCGCATTCCGATGGTCCGCACACAACACAACGAATGGTGACTGGCAGCAGCCAGTGGTGTTGGTGGCGGGTTTTGTCCTCAAGATCGAAGTTGGTTATCTCCATCATCAATTAAATATATACACATTTGCATTGTCTTCAATATGTATTGCCTGCGTTGTAAGAAGCAGACTCCTACGCTGGAGGAGTCGGAGGTCGTGCTGAAAATCGTCGGATAACAAGGCGCGGCATCTGTGAAGTTTGTGGGGCTAAGAAGAGCCAGATTATTGATATGGGGCTCCTCAACAAAGCACTGAATATGTTGCCTTTGCCTGAGATGCATATGAGACTGCCTAAGGGCGTCAGCTCTGAGGATGTTCCTGGGGGATCGTTCCAGAATACTGGGAAATATAGCTACTGCGGCCCTTTCACTAAACTAGATAAGCGGTTGGCCCAAGGCTATGAGGGGGCCAACACACTCGACCGCGCCTGCAAGGCTCACGATATTGCTTATGCAGCCAATAGTGATACTGCTAACCGCAACGTTGCCGATGACATCCTAGCCGCGGCGGCTGCAAATATTGCAGCGTCTGGTGATATCCCCGACTGGGAGAGGCGCGATACTCGCACAGTCTCAGCCCTGATGTCTGCCAAGAGCCGCTTTGGTATGGGCGCGCCCTCGTTTTGAATATATAGACATCTGCAGTATATCAATATGTATTGTTTCCTGTGTAAGAGGCAGACCCCCACTAAGGGTGGGACGATTACCAGGATGAGAAACGGGCGGTCGTCTAAGAGCGGCACCTGCGCTGTGTGTGGAGGAAGGAAGAGTCAGATTGTTGGTGGAAAAGAACTCATCCTTGGACCCAACTCACCACTCAAGGATGTGCCCCTCTTGGGATGGCTGTTATAGAGATATGGGATATGGCCTAACAATAATTGAGCGTGTTTACTACAGCCCGCAAGATTATTGGAAGGGACTTTCAGCTATGAAGAGGCTGGCCGCGGCGGCTAAGGTTAGCGAGACCGTTGCCCGGGAGTGGCTTCAGGAGCAGGCTATCTGGCAAATCTACCTGCCGCGGTCTCGCTATATTCCACGACCCCACATCGCTGAGTCCACACCGAATGCCGTCCATCAAGCAGATCTCTTGTTTCTCCCACATAATCGCGTTGGTCGCAAAACCTATAGATATGCCTTGACTGTGGTCGATGTTGCCTCACGCTATAAGGAGGCTGAGCCGCTAACAGAAAAGAGTAGCGACGCGGTCGCATCAGCACTTGGACGGATCTATAAACGCGGGCCGCTCAGATGGCCTAATCTTTTGCAGATTGACCCTGGGCGGGAGTTTATGGGTGCCGTCAGTCAGCTGGCTGCTAAGCATAAGACACAGGTACGTCGTGGGCAGGCTGGGAACCATCGTCAGCAGGCAATTGTCGAGCGGTTCAACCGCACTCTGGCAGAGAGACTGTTCGGGGCCCAATATGCCCAGGAGTTGTTGCTCGCTGCGCGAGGCTCAGATGAACGGTCGGTCGAATGGGTGAGAGCTCTGCCCAGGTAGTCGCTGCAATCAATAATGTGGTGACTTGTTTGACTGGTAGGAAGCCGGCTGAGGCGATTAAGGATTCGTCTGTGTCCCATGCTCCAGCCGCGCCAGCCCGCCGCGCTATCGGATGTAAGGAACCAGTGATTCCAGCCGACTCGCAGGTCAGGTATCTCTATTCGGCGGGCGAGCTCGAAGGAGGCCAACGTCGGGCCACTGATCCTATATGGTCGCTGACTTTGCATAGGATTCATCATATCACCCAGCAAGAGGGACATCCCACTCTTTACTATCTGGTGGATGGACCAGCTCGTGGATTTGTGCGCGAGGCGCTTCTCGTTGCTCCTCCAGACACACAGCTACCCCCTAGCAGGATTCTAGGTAGCCGTAGGCCCTAGTGTTGACACCATCAGCACAAATCCACTTTTTCGTGTCCATGGGGCTCAGAGATGTTTTGTTCATCTCATAAACTCCTATCTGGTGGCTCTTGCTTCGTATGGCAACCTGTGTGTGCTTGTATTCACGCTGGCCGAACAGACTGTCCTCGTAGTGTTCGTGTCTGATGTCCTTTTTCACAACTGCCCGAGCCACTCCTTTGGCTTTCTTGATGTTGGTGGCTTCTACGATTGAGTACATCTTTGGTCTGAGACAGACGAACTCAGCTATCGGGCGACCGTTGCATTCGTCTTTGAATTTGCCAACCACCTTTGTATTCGAAGTCGAATGGTTGGGGTGGTCGCGCGGATAATCTGAGAAGGCGTACCAGTCGGTGTGGGCCTTCATGTCTGCGTACACATCCTCAGTCTCCACCTGAAGCAGAAGGGAGTCAGTATCTGTGTAGCAGAGCTCGAGTCTATTACTGTATTGTGGTTTAAGCTTGTTGTACCAGAAGTAGTATATGAGGTACTTGGATAGGTCCAGGATGGCCTGTCCACAATAGACTGGTTTATTCAGCAGGACCCTGGTCTTGATGCTGTGCACCGCAACCAGTCCACCGTTGAAGATTCTACACGATTCGTAGTTGGGGCTGGCGATTAATTTTCGGAGTCGGTCGGTCTCGGTGCCTCTGACAAGGTTGACTCTGATGCGTTTGCGAACATTCTCCATACTCTTCCCGAAGACGGCATTGTTCATCAGTTTGAAGAAGTCCTTCTCAAATTCCGACTTGGCTTGGGTTCGTAGAGAGATGTTCATCTCTATGTAGGGCTTCGTCCATTGGGACTGATTGAACTTGATAGCTCGGTGGGTCTGGGTGACCTCTATACCGAGGCTGTGATAGAGTTTGAGATTGCGGTAGTGGACGATGTATCGTTCTTTGATGTGGAGGTGGGGTACCAGCTTTGTTTGCTCCGTGAACTTACCCCAGAGTTTGTTCTGGAGCTCGCACTGATTCAACCAGGCCTCATTGTTTCTGGGGCTAGTGGATAGTCACTGTGGGCTTCGTGTAGATGTGCTGGGTACTTCATGTCAACCTCAACAAGCCATCCCTCTGGGGCGTTGTCGAGTGTATTCAGTACCTCCTCGAGTGTTGGATTGGTCCATTGGAACCCACTGGTGGGGAGGTATTCCATCATGGCCCACCCATACAAATTATTTGCATCGAGGTACATGATCCATGAATTGGGAGTCGCGGGGTTATAGTCTGAAGTCTTGGGGTTGTTGACCTTGGCATACCGCTTTGAGACCAGGCAACACCTCCTCGGAGACCCTTCTCAACGAAGAGGTGCATGTCCAGGTCGGTTAGGAGCTCGAGTTGCACCTTCGTCTTTTTTAGGAGTGCGTCCCATGCCAGGCCGGGTGCACTGATGTAGTGGGCTGGGTCGAGCCGATATACCCGCATGCAGGTGTCTCGGAATATCTCGAAGACATCGGCCAGTAAGCTGGTGTCTGTTTTCAGGTATAGGTCGTGGTAGCCTCCAAGTGGTTTGCAGTCGAACTCCTGCCACACTTTCTGGGCGTGGGCGTAGGCAGAGTCACTGATTCCTTCTCGGGTGAGCTTGCTGTAGAATGCCTCTTTGGGTGGTAGGCGGTCCTCTGCAAAGCGCTTGAAGCTGTCCATGTATTCGTAGGGGTATACACCCTTGCGGAGAAGGAGATGTGATTGGCTCTTGCTTAGTGTGGCCCTGAATTTGTTCATTAAGGTAGTCCAGGGGGTGTGCTTCTCTGTGTTGCATGTCTCACATCTTGAGATTATATCATTGCCCCTACGTGTCAGAGCCATTGATTTGCCACAGTGCGTCAGCTCGCTGAGGTTCCCCACCAGGGTGTCTAGAGAGCTATTCATGAACTGTCGTCTGTCAATGAATTGCAGCTGTCCGATTGTGAAGGAGGCGTACTTCTCTAGGGTGTTTGGTATGCAGGTGATTGTTGCATTGTCTACTTGTTTGGTTTGTCATGTGCCGTCTTTCTTCTTCTTGTAGATGGTCCTTTTTCCTCAGTTCAGTTTGCCGGCCGCTTGCATGATGATGTGGGAGTCGTATCCTCTTAGATTGTGGAAGACTACAGGTATCCTCAGCTTGTCTCTGTTGATGCGCCATGCTAGATTACAGGTATTGTGGGCTGCGCCCCGGTATTTGCCGGTAATGTGGCAGTGGTCTCTCACCTTGTCCCCCTCCAACGGCTCTTCACAGATATGGCAAGTTGTGGCGGTGGCAATGTCTTCACGGTCTTTTTGCCCCAGAACCATCAGTGCCGGCCGATGTAACTTATTGCGGATGGTGACCTGCTCTCGTCCCAAGCGCCGGAGGAATTCATCAGCGGCGTCCTCCCCCCGATATATGACAGGGTTTGTGATGAGACCGTCAGAGCGTACAATGTTGTAGCCAAAGCCATGGGGTGGGGGGGGGCGCTGCTCGGCAAGTTGACGCGTGTTGCTCTGGCCTGGATCCATTGCCGCGCCGTGTACTGGAATGTTCAATGACTCAAAGTCTGCGTATATGATGTATGGTGCCCTCATCTGTCTCTGGTAGGATTTGAATTTGATTCCCTCTGACATGACATTCACTTGATTGGCTGTGTTGATGCCTTGGCAGAGTGGCTCATGTAGGTCCAGGGACTCCTGAGAGGAGTGTACATGGAGACAGTTGAGGCATGGATACTTTTTGCCTTTGTGTTTGCTGTTTCCATATAGAAGCCGTCCTACATCCTTGACCCAGACATAGTGCCTATTCTCATCCTTACACAGGAGCAAGAGGTTTATCTGGTTGCGTTTGAGTGTAGTGGTTCGGAGTATCGTTGGTCCATTGTCCCATCAAAAGACCCTGGTGGGTGCTATACTTGTTGGGTCTATTTAGGTTCTCTCCGTGTGCTATTGGGTAGAGGGCTGATAGTATGACCCATTCACAGCAGCGGTTGTCCTCATTCTTCACATTCACAACATTACGTGGTGGGATGTAGCTGGGAGTCGTGAAGTAGCTAGAGCCACGGAATGGTTGGTATTTTGCAATGTAGAGGTCGAGCTGCACACACTCATCATAGCTCAAATCCGAGCCTTGTTCAGTGAAGCATTCACTGTCAGCGAATATATTGGCTCTGGCGAGGTCCAGTCCCTCATCAATATCCCCCTCATGCAGTATTTCATATTTCCTGCTTCCGTGGGTTGCGATTGCTGTAATTGTTTCACCTTCTGGAGTGGTGCGATAGTATTTTAGATGGATATATAGCTGTATTTTAACGCTGCCATACTCCTATAGCGCTGTTACTATCAAGGTCTTTTTGGCAGGACTCATCGCTTCGAGAAATACATCTGGGTTGTCGTACTCGGTGCCTTCGGGGACGACAGTTTCGTATTTTCTCAAGCTCCCCTCAACCTCCCGGGCGAGTATGAATTTAGGCGCATTGCGGTAGAATGCCCCCTCCCTCTCTGCCTCCTTCTCTCGGTCGGCGGTACCGTGTATAAATCTCAAAGCGGCGGTAATCCCTGCTTCGAGTCGCGCCCCATGTAGATTGGGGCTCTTGAGCAGGGCGGTCCTAGCCATCTCGCGCGCTCTGGATATTTCCCCCTCAAGAACGGCCTTCCTCCTCCCACTGTATGGCATGCCATACTCGCGTGCTTGCTGCTTCAGCTGATTCAGCGTAGGCATGGCTAAATGCACAGATCCGTCAGTCTCTAACTGGTGGGCGTGTACGTGCAGCGTTTAGTTCCATGTCTCTAATTTAATTTTAGATTTCTGTGATCATGGCCAATCGCCGAAACTCGATGTTAAAAGGCTTTACCTTTTCATGGTACCACTTTCGGCGATTGGCTGCGTTATAACCACACTTCTTACAAATTTATGGATAGTTTGTGACCCCCCTTCCACAACTTTGGCATGGTTTGGTGCATGTCCCTTTCCGCACCAGAACTTCATGTACCTTGCAGTACTCCCTCATGCAACTGCGCTTGCAGAGCTCTGTTGAATATGGCCGTAGCCACTTACATTTGTTCTTCGCGGTGCGCATCGTGGTATGTCTGCAGATGATACACTCTAAATCGGTGGCCCGGTCGCCTGTAGGAGACCCGTGCGTGCGCCCCGGGGCCCTGGGGGGCTCCCCACCACCACCACCCTGTTTGGCCCTGGGGCGGGGCCCCAGGGGGCTGGGCTCCTAGGGGGCTTTCTTTTGGCACCCCTCCACCACCACCACCCTTTTGACCCCAAAGCCCCATTGTACACCTACTTCACTGGTACTGTGTTGGATGACTACCCAAGCTGTGATGGAATATCAATGGTACTGTGTAGGATGATCATGTGTATGTTTATTCATGGCGATGCCTATTTTGTCATTGCATCTAATCATGAATTTTATATATTAGGGCATTGGCATTATTAATCAGATGTTGTATCTTTATAATTACATTATTATGATTCCCTGTACACTGACCTGAATTTCTTCTGATATCTCTAAAACGTTGTTTTTTCTTGTTAGCCGTAGAGATAGAATGAGATTCTCTTTGTCTTCTTATTTTTCTCTTCTTCTACGGCCCATAAACATTCGGCGTTGTGCTATTATCTCTATCATCTCTGTGCGGTTACACAAAGGTACCTATAAACTGTATATGTACCTTTGATGAGCTGTAGCTTCACCAGTGACCCCTAGTCCTCTGCTTTTCTTGTGTTTCAATAGGATTTTAATTATGTTTCTAATTTAATGTCTTTTTCATTTTCAGATCCCGTGTACTTCTCCCTTAATTATAGCTAGTAGGAAAAGAAAAGTGGACGCCGAGTGAGGAGTAAACTACTTCTTTGTGGAAACAAAGAACCAGAAAACCAGCTGCGTAATATGCAGCGAATGTGTTGCCGTTTTGAAAGAGTACAATCTTCGGCGTCACTACGAAACAAACCATCCATCAACATATTCAAAGTTTTCTGGGAAATATGAGACCATTAAACGTGGTTTTGAAACGTAAAGAAATCTCTTCACGAGAAAGTTTTCTGAAAATGAATCTGTCACTCGTACATGTTACAAAACATTGCATAAGATTGCAGAACGAGGAAAACCGTTTACTGATGGCAACGTCATTAAAGAGTGTGTGTGATCGAACAGCAAATGACTTGTGTCCTGAGAAAGCCGATTTGTTTAGAACTATCAGCCTTTCGACAAGTTCAGGTGGAGAACAGAAGAACTTGGAGAGAACATAGTGCTACAGATACGCGAGAAAGCTAGGAACTTGTTGTAGTATTCTCTGGCGCTGGATGAGTCTATTGATCTCTCGAGTACGTCACAACTTCTCGTGTTCATTTGTGGTGTCAATTTGGATTTTCAGATAACGGAAGAGTTGGCGTCCGTTTGCAGCATGCATGCAACAACAACTGGGAAAGTAATTTTCGTGGAAGTACAAACAATTTTCCTAGACTATAACCTTCGGTGGAATCAGCTTCGAGGTGTTACAGTTGATGAGGAAAATAAAATATGACTGGAGTGAGGAAGGGTCTGTTGGGGCAGATCAGGACTCATTTGGAAGATTTGCAAATTCCGGGCGCTCTGTTCATACACTGCATCGTACATTAGCAAGTACTCTATGGAAAAGATTTAGATATTTCTTTTGTACTGAAACCAGTAGTTTCTGTTGTGAACTTCATTCGGGAACATGCACTCATTCACCGTCAGTTCTAGGTTTTTCTTGAAGAAATTGATTCTGAATTCTGTGACTTGCCTTATCACATATCAGTCAGGTGGCTCAGCTGCGGTAAAGTCCTGCTTCGTTTTTACAAGCTCCGAAACGAAGTTAATGTTTTCCTCAATGAAAAAGATAAAGCTGATTCACAGCTGTCAGATCCTACCTGGCTGTCAAAGTTGTCAACTTTGGTCGATATGAATGAACTGAACTTCAAACTTCAGGGAAAGAATGACCTCGTCTGTGATCTCTACAGAACCATCAAAAGATTTCGAAGAAATCTGTCACTGTTGGAAGCACAACTGGAAGGAGAAAACCTTTCTCATTTTCACTGTTTCAAAGAGTTTGGAGAGATTTTCAGATCTTGACAGATTTGAGAGTGACATCCTTCTGTTCCAGAATCCGTTTGATTGTAAGCTTAATGGTGTGCTAGTTGAAATACAGTTGGAGCTCATTGAGAAGGAAGTACCGCTGCTTACCTGATGTTGAGTTTCCGAAACTTAAGAAATTTGCCGCTGGTATGACATCATTGTTTGGAACAACATATGTCTGTGAGGTAACATTTTCAAAAAGGAAGTCTGTGAAGTCATCGAATGAGATTGACTGATGAACATTTGGAAGCAATTCTCTTGATTGGATGCAGCAATTCCAAACCAAACATTGATGGTATTTTGAAAGCCACACGTCAATTTCACAAAACTCACTATCCTCTTTTGCTGCTTAGTTTGTGAGATTCGGATATGTGCACAATATGTCTGATGTAACTATCTTTTTGCTAACGTCGCCTTCTTTGATAACTATGTTTAGTAAATAAATATAAATATGTTGGTTGTCTTTGTTTGTTTGTTTGTGTGCATTGCACGATCTTTCCATGATTAACTTAGTTTTTCGTCTTTTTTCCCAGAGCTTTCGTTCTAGCTTAAAATTATTGTTAAAGTTAGATGCATATCCTTTACAGGACGTTTTCAGTCAACACCAGCATTGTTTGCTGTTGTTGATGTCTTGGCAAGTTTATGTTCAGTAGTTTACCATTGCTTTTCGAACGACCGGCACCCATAACATAGCGTAAAAACCAGCGCAACGTTGTCTGCTGCCAAATCGCTCGCAGCTGTATTTCGAACGTGGGTATACGGGATTACGAACCGCGTCCGTAAGACCTTCGCCACGGAGACAGGCGCAAGTATTGTACAGATTGAGTATCCGGCCCGCGCTCGTCATTTTGTTAGTTATCCGGCCCGCCGTGAAAAAAGTTTGTTGACCCCTGTTCTAAGGCATTGATCATTTCTACTGTGATGTTATCATTGTTATCTGTACCCGGGGTCTTGCCGTTTTTCATATGGTTAAGAGCATTCTGAACTTCCATGTTTAAAATTGCTGGTCCTTCATTATTATTCCGATGATCATATTGTTCTTCTCTTGTATCATCATAAAGATCTTTCACATAATCTGACCACGCATGTAAAATATGATCTTTTTCTATTATGATTTTGCCATATGTGTGTGTTCTTTTGTTAGTTTTTTTTTTTTTTTTTTTTTTTTTTTTTTCCCGCGTTTCCATCCTGTTTCAGGATATTGCGGTCAACACCAGCATCTTTCAGCTGTATGTTGATTCCTTGGCTAGATTACGCTCATCAGCACGCCACGACTTTCTGAGCGACCGGCTCCGTACTCTCATAAGTCACTGGCGCGACTCGAACCACTTCTAATTCTCGTGTGTTCACATCATTCATTGGGACCTTTCCGTCTTGACAGACGATAGTTTGGTACATTGTGCTTTAAAAAGGCTTAATAACTACGATCCATGGCGGTGGCGAGTGTGGCTGGTAAGGCCAATTCTTGCTGCAAATGTTTGCCCACAGTAGGTGCATGTGAAAACATGGTCATTTCCACCATTTTGCACCATCTTACGTCTCTCACGCTCTGTGTGTGCTTTATCTGCAATCATTTTCTCCTGTCTTTATTCCGTTTCTGATAGTTGCCCTCCATGCAACACGTTCAGCGGCGACGTGCTCCCAATGTGCATTGTCAATGCCTGTATCACTCATGTCCCGCTTACACACATCTTTGTATCGTAGTAGAGGCCGACCCTGAGATCTCCTACCCGTCTGTAATTCACCAAAAAAGATGTCCTTTGGTATTCTACCATCATCCATCCTCCTAACGTGTCCTATCCATCTAAGTCTACGAAGACTGAGCATGGAATACACCGTCACACAACCTGATCTTTCCAATACTTCAGTATTTGTGATTTTGTCTTGCCACTTAATACCAAGAATTCTTCGCAGACACCGCATATGAAAGCTGTTTAAACGTTTCTCTTGGCGTGAGTACGTTGTCCAGGTTTCACTGCCATAAAGAAGAGTACTAAGGACACGGGCTTGGTAGACGAGGACTTTTGTTTTGGCAGTAAGCTTCCTGTTCTCCCAGACTCTTTTTGCTAACATGTTCATTGTTGTTGCTGCCTTGCCAATCCGGATGTTGATTTCCTGATCGAGGGATAATTTGCTATTCACCTCTGATCCTAGATATGTAAAATGGTCTACTATCTCCAGTTATGTGCACCTTGTGACATAATCTGTGTCTTCTTTTTGTTAATTGTTAAACCAAATTCAGAACAAGCATTGGAGAATGCAGATAGTAGATGTTGTAATTCTTCCTCAGAGTGGGTCGTAATCGCAGCATCATCCGCAAAAAGCAACTCTCTGATTAGTACCCTGCTAATTTTGGTCTTGGCCTTCAATCTCTGAGCATTATAGAGGCCACCATCTGAGCGTGAGTGAATGTATATACCATCATCCTGATCACGAAAGGCATATTTCAGTAGAAGTGAAAAGTATATCCCAAAGAGGGTGGGGGCTAGCACACAGCCTTGCTTAACTCCACTCTTGATTTCAAACTCTTCTGAAGTTGAGCCATCAAACTTGATTATACCCTTCATGCCTGTGTGGAACGATTCTACAATGGACAGAAGAGTTGGTGGGCAGCCAATCTTCTTTAGTGCTTTGAACAGACCCTCACGACTGACCAAATCGAATGCCTTTGTGAGGTCGATGAAGGCAATAAACAGTGGCTGATTTTGTTCCCGGCATTTTTCTTGCATCTGTCGCAATGAGAATATCATATCAATGGTAGACCGGTTCTGACGGAAGCCACACTGTGATTCGGGGTAGACTTGATCTCCCAGGACTTGAAGTCTGTGCAGGACAATTCTGGCAAATACTTTCCCAACAATACACAGAAGTGAGATACCCCTATAGTTGTTACAGTCGCTCCGATCTCCCTTGTTCTTGTACAGCGTTATGATGTTTGAATCTTTGAAATCCTGTGGGACTTGTCCTTCTCGCCAGCATAGCTCTATTAGCTGGTGGATCTGTAGAGCGAGTGTGTCTTGCCCACTCCCGATCACCTCTATTGGAATCCCATCCTTACCTGGAGCCTTGTCAGATGCAAGCTCATTTATAGCACACTTAACTTCTGTTATAGTGGGAAGTGTGTCCAGGTGGTCAAGAGTTGGCAGGGCCTCTATGGCGTTGAGGGCATCATCCGTTAGCTTGGTCTCACTTGAGTAAAGCTCTAAATAGTGCTCGACCCATCTATCCATCTTCTGTTTCTTATCAGTGATGATTTCTCCAGTCAAGGTTTTCAGCGGTGCACTTCTTTTGATCATTGGACCACAGGCTTTCTTTATCCCTTCATACATGCTTCTGATGTTTCCCTTATCACTTGCGATGTGAATGGACTCACATAACTTGATCCAATAGTCATTCGCACACTGCCTGGCAGCCTTTTGTACATCCTTCCTTGCTTGCTTCAGCTCACTCAGAGTGTTACGCGTTGGTCTTTCCTTGTTTCTTAAGAGAGCTATCTTCTTTTTATCAATCAAGGGCTGCAGTATCTGGCTGTTTGCCGCAAACCAGTCCTGCCTCTTATGATCCACAGTGCCGTAAACCCCTACCGCTGTTTTATAAATAGTTTCCTTAAGTTTACTCCATTTATCATTTACTATACAATTTTCTGATGTATCATTGAAAGCGTCTTCAAGTTGCTGTTGAAATTCAAAGCACTTTCCAGGATCGCGAGTGTTAGTAATATTAATCCTGGGGCTAGACTTGTGTTTAGCTGTGTAGATTCTCTTTGGTCTCAGTCTAACCCTTGCAACAACCAAAGAATGATCTGTATCACAGTCAGCACTGTGGTAACTTCGAGTTAATGATGTATGGTTCAGATTTTGTCTCCGTGTGATAATGAAGTCCAGCTGATGCCAATGGCCGGATCTTGGATGTTTCCATGTGACCTTATGCATCTCTTTTGTTTTAAAAAAGGAGTTTGTAATACATAGGTCATTTCTAGTGCAATGCTCCAGCAGCCTTTGCCCATTATCATTCATGCGACCGATGTTGTATTTTCCAAGGCACACTGGCCATGAACTCGAGTCCTTGCCCACACGAGCATTGAAATCACCGAGCATATAAATGTAGTCGGATTTTGGAACTGCCTTGATCGCAGAGTCTAGCTGCTCATAGAACATATCCTTCACATCATCAGAGGAAGCGAGTGTCGGTGCATATGCAGTGAGAATGGTGGCAAATCCACAGGAGGTTGCCAAGCGCAGTGATAATAATCTTTCATTACCTCCAGCTTGGATATCAATCATTCCCAGTAGCGAATTCTTCACTGCAAAGCCCACACCATGTTGCCTTTTTTCTGCCTGCCCTCTTCCCTTCCAAAAAAAGGTGTAATTGTTTTCCCTGAGTGACCCTTCCTCAGCGAGGCGAGTCTCCTGCAGGCCAGCAATATCAATGTTAAGACGATCGAGTTCAGCATCAATCACAGCCGTTTTTCTCACATCGTCAATATTTGTCAAGTCAGTGGAAAATCCTGGACACATGGTTCTCACGTTCCAGGTTGTAAGCCGTAGCTTAAAGTTTCTATTCTTTTTATTAGTACCCGGTGCATTGGTTTTACAGCCTGCGATTCAGATTTTGTCCTAGCCCCAAGCACCCATTGAAGCAGGCAGGCTGTGGCGGATCAGCACCCAATTGGCTGGGGGCTGCCCAGCTTGAGGTGGGCGGTAGCTGATCAGTGACACCTGTAGGTGTCTCCCACCGTCAGAGGCAACGCGTGGCGCCCCATGTCTACGCCAACTGACAAGGACTTATAACCCGTAACAGTTGCTTCTCGCTTTGATTCCGAGACCAGTTAAGACCAGGGATGGAGTTATTGCCTCTCCATAGCACAAAGCCTGGGCTAAAATAAAGAAACCATGCGTTGCCCATGCAGCATGATCCCTCTCTCGGCCTGCCTAGTTCACTCCAGAGGAAAGTTGACACCTATAATCTGGAACAAGACAAGCTGCAGAAGCTGCCGGATCAGCAAAGCAATGCTCTAACTGTCCGCCTGTCGGAGCTTCGATCCTAGACCAGCCGCCAACCAAGGCTTAGGGCCTGGTCTGCCCTGCCATGACTTATTTTGTCATTGGATTGCATTTCCTCGCACCGGGAAAAGGCTAGTACCCTCCCAATTGCGCTCTTCCGCCCGAAGCCGTTGGCACAATGTGGGGTGTCGGGTTTGGTAAGCGCCGCCCAACATTCGGCGCTGACAGAAAGCAGGTAGTACCGTCTACTGTCATACGGTAGCTCAGTCATATCTGACTAAGACCTGACATATGTTCACATCAACCACGAGAGTATTCGGGGGTACGGAGAAAGCTGCTAATTGTAATGTCATTAATTCTGTTGTGCATTAATTTGGTATTCCGGGTGTTGTGTTGGTGTTCAATTTCCTTGCAATTTTCCTCAAGTCATATTTCTTTTGCCTCTTTGCATAGCTTTTAATTTTCCTATGAATCTCTTCATATGTTTCCTTGTTATTTTTGTTATTTCTTCTTACTTCCATGAGTTTTAAGATGCCTTCCGTCATCCATTTCTTGCGTCCTATTATCTTTATTTTTGGGATGGATTTTTCTGCAGCTTGGTTGACTGATTTCTTTAAAATTTCCCATTGGTCACTGACGTCTTGAAATAATATTTCCATATCGGACAATACATCGAATCTTTTTTTTACCTCTACGTTGAATTTATCTTTTATTGCCTCACTCTTCAGTGCTTGTAGATCAAATTTTGTGTTTCTTGGTGAATATTTGACTTTCTTTAATTTTATATGTAAATTGCTTAAGATTAATCTATGGTCGCTATAGCAGTTTGCGCTTGGTATAGTTTTTGCCACTTTTAAGACATTTCGAAATCTTCTGTTGATGAGGATGTAATCATTCTGATTTCTAATCTTATGATCAAGACTCTTCCATGTCCATAATCTCCTTGGGTGCTGTTGAAACCAGGTGTTTCCAATAATCAAATCTTGTTCTTTTGCCCACTGTACTAGTCTGCAACCTCTTTCACTCTGTTCCCCTAGTCCATACTTGCCCACTATGCATCCGTCCTGTTGATTTCCAACTTTGGCAATCAAGTCACCCATTATGATAGTTACTTCAGAATTCTTGCATTTGTAACAGTAATGGAGTACTGGGGTATTATTAGGATCTAGTGGGAAACAGATACAGCACGATTGAGCATTGAGACTGAAAGCGGTGAGAGATGCTCAATCGTGACGTATTGGGTTGGCAAGGGCAGTTAACATCAAGCCTTTGTTCCCAATGCAAAAGATTAGTTTAGATATATCAGGTCCACACCCTAGAACATTGTCAGGAAACGTTTATTTAATTCACATAGTAGACGTCTACAGTCTTTGGCCGGAAATTTACGCAATTCCAGACAAGAGCGCAGATACGGTCATTAATATTTTTTTACAGGAGTTCGTATCAAGGTTTAGTTGCCCACAAAGTATACTTACAGATAATGGTAGAGAGTTTGTAAATAAAAAATTCGAAAAGTTATTAAAAGATTTAAATATAAAACATATAAAGACCTCATATTATAGACCTTCTTCAAATGCTAGAAACGAACGTCAACATCGGACGTTATACGACGTTATAGCAAAGATTATTGATGAACATGAAAAAGATTGGGATCTATTCTTAGGACCTGCCCTTAGCGCTATTCGTACAAATCAAAATGAGAGCACGGGTTTTTCACCATTTTATTTAATACACGGGAGAGAACCAATACTACCTATAGATAATCTATTAAAACCGAGACGGAAATATATGGGTGAAGAATTCCAAGAGACCATAATACAGGAAATGCATAAAGCACACGTAAGATTAAGGAATAATATAATTAAAGCTAGGGAAAGACAGAAAAAGTACAAAAATGTAAATACAAAATTACAGGAGTTTAAGGTAGGTGATAGAGTTTATTACAAGAAGCATAGAAGAAACTCTAAGTTTGATGCTCGTTGGATTCCAGGTTATTACGTTTTGGAAAAACTAGGTAATGTATCGTATATTATAAAGAACCAGGTCACGGGACATATAGCAAGGGCACACGTTGAACACTTAAGAAGAGATGAAGATGAGATAGAAAATAATAATTATAATAATAATTATTATTCAGACACAAGATATTTAGATGAACAAGTTGTCAGAGGAGCTACAATAACCCCAGGTTTTAGAAAAGAACCAGCACAAAATCAATTGCTAGCAACTCCAAGTTACGAAGATACTCAAGAACAGACAATTCCGAAAACAATGGAAGAGGAAAAGGTGAATGAAACTCATTATGATAGTATGGAAGAGGAAATAGGTGCTCCATTTAAGAATACTAGACAAGCAACGAAAAGAAGAATGGATAATCAAAGAGATAAAGAAGTGAAAAGACAGAGGAGAATTAGGGATTATTCAACAAGCGGAGAAGATATGCCTCTACTAGAAAGGTCCTTAAGAAATAATGATCGACAAATTAGATGGGATATTGAACAGAAGAGATTAGCGGCAGCTAAAGAGAGACATACAGACGAAGAAGAAGAAATGGATGAAAAGTCAGAGTCAAGTAGTAGTATGGAAGAAACTAATAAGTTGTACGAAGAAGAAGATATTGATGTAGAATTAGCACTTATTCAAAGAAACTTGGAGTTGTTGAAGAAGTGGAAACGTAGGAGATAGATAAATAGAAAGTACTGCAGATGGCAAGTTATAAGTTTCAGGATTTAGAAGTGAAAGGGATGCTTGAAGAAGTATACGAAACGGTGGAAGTGGAAAAGGACTCTATGGATGTTTTTTTTTTTTTTTAAAGTGGTCTTGAGGTATTGGTACAATGGGTGAAGGTACTTTTTATTGGTGCTAGAAATGCCGTGTTTAACGATAAGGATTAATAAGTTATAGTGATAATTGGTCCAAGAGAAATAATTGGCAGGCCAGATCACAAGTTCGTTGATAAGTAGAGGATGGCTACTACATTGAGTTGATATTAGATTAGTCGCCACAGTACAAATATGTAGTTTACAGTGCTTACTTACGAAGATATTCCGGATGTTATGTTGTGTTAAGAGTTAAGATAGAAAATGATAGAAAGTTGTGAGGGGAGGGTCAATGTTATAGGTTAAGAAATTAGTCTGTAGTTAACAGATATACAGATAGACAGTGAAGTGTTCGGTTTTCTCGGTCATAGAAATACTGGAATGACTTATATAAATAGATAGGAGTTACGTTACTTAGTATGAGACGCCAATGTTGGTGGATCACTATACGTAGTAATTTTGATTGTTTTGACAACTGTGTTTTATTGAGTCTAAGTTTTATGAGTCATGAGTCATGCTTGAATTGGCTATTGTTTGGTTGTTTTATTGAGCCTAAGTTTCAATGCCTCATATATAATAAGTTTTTTTTTCTTGATTTGGTCTTGAAAAATGATTGTTGTTGTTTGATTAATTGATTTAGAATAGGCTGATTGTGTTCATAGCATTTAGAGTTGATAAAAACTATTGGTCCGTAAAAGTGTCCAATAGTGATAGGTAGAAATAGAATGTTTTATTCTGATTTGATAACATGCATGTTATGTCATTTTAAAATGTATTTTTTTCTTTAAATTAATTTGGGGGTTGTGTTGATTTTATTTCGATTACATGAATGGTTTGGTATATTCGAGTTACATGGTTATAAAGTTAGTTAAGTAAGTTTAAGTTTCAAATAGATGAGGTTTTGCTTAAGGTTTTTCGTTCAGAAAAGAGTTGATAAAAACTACTTTGTCCCACTGATATAAGGTAGGGGGAAGACTGTAAATGGCAGTATATGAGTATGGGAGGTACGGGGGCAAGATATAGGTGCTGTGAAATACCAGCGTTAATTATATTAAAAGTGTTCATAAATTATGAACATGGGCTCATGGTAAAAGGTGAGATAACGAAATAGGAACAGAATTGTGGTTGGCAATGTAAATGTGGAATATATAAGGTTTGTGAAAACTTATGTCAAGTTGTTTTATAATGAACAAAGATATATTTCATAAGGTGTTTTTTTTTTTTTTAAATTATTTAAAACAAAATTTTTTTTATTGGCAAGGGAGGTAAAGGGTGAGTGTCTTAAATATTCATTGCTGTATGTACATGTGGTCATGTTGTGTATTCATTCTTTATACTTCTCATTCGGTGCGCACCGCTTCTTTACTTTTTCTAACTACATTGTTTTTGTACGTCCTGGGTTTTGGAAGAGTGAGAAATTTTATAAGGTCAAAAATTTCGATAACGATTTTATGAGCTGTTCTTATGATATGTGTATTTGATACAGGAACAGGAGGAGCCAGGAAAGAACCAGAAAAATATAAATATATAGTGGATAGCTATATAGTTTGAGGAAATGGAAAGGGGAGAAGGACTGTTTAGCTTAACAGAGTTACCATACGTGGTACGAGGTATTATACAAAGGAGAATCGAAGAAGAAGTATATAGGGGGTTACTAGCTGACAATATAACTGGGAGAAGGGTTAAAAGATATATTATTTACTCAAACTTGAGCTGGTTTGGGGAAGGTTAGAGGAACTATAAAAAGTAAGGAAAAAGAGGGAATAGAGTAAGAGGAGTAGGAGTAAAGAGTTTTCCTTTATAAGGAAAATTCTTTAACAAACATGGGGAGGTGTAACAGTAATGGAGTACTGGGGTATTATTAGGATCTAGTGGGAAACAGATACAGCACGATTGAGCATTGAGACTGAAAGCGGTGAGAGATGCTCAATCGTGACGTATTGGGTTGGCAAGGGCAGTTAACATCAAGCCTTTGACTGGAGAAGAGGCTGACTTGTCATCAGAATGAATTAAACTTTGTCTATATTAAATCAACCAGTCTTGTGAGTTCCTGCTCTGTTACACATTTCTTGAAGGCTTTCTCTAAATCACTATAAAATTCATCGATGCTGTCATCACTACTGTCTGCTGTTGGTGCATAAACTTGTATAACGTTAACATCAAAAGGTCTTCCACTCAACTTCACCAGTAACACTCTGTCTGATACAGTCCAATATCCTTTGATCGATTTTGCTCTCTCTGTATCCATTATAATTGCGACTCCTCGCTGTTGTTTCTCTCCATCAGAATAGATTATTCTATATTCCTCAGATGTCATAATGCCCATTCCTGTCCATCTGGTCTCACGTACACCTAAAAGGTTAATATTTAATCTTCTCATTTCATTCTTAATGTTATCAAATTTCCCATCCCCACTCATAGTTCTTACATTCCAAGTTCCTACTTTCAATGTTGATATTCTTTTGCACTCAGTCTCCTGATGACGGTCTGGAGTCACCTGGTGCACATGACTACCCCTACCGGGCGAGGCTGCTCCTATGGAGCACCCATTTACGCCGTTTCTCTGATTATCGATAAGACTGCAGTACATGATATTCTTGGCATCTGTAAAGAAGGTAGTTTGCCATTGCTTTCCTTCCTAGCAGTGACCATACTGGTCGATGACCGTAGCCAATGTCTCCCAAAAAAGAGATCCTCTGCCTTCCGTCGTGAAGCTGGAGACCATAACCTACAACTATCTGTCGGCTGCTCTTCAACTTCATCCACCACCTGCACCCATGGCTTCACGTAACCCTGATCGGGAGCTAAACGGGTACTCCACCTTGCCCAAGGGTGTCCCATAGGCTAGCGGAGGGAAGGAGGCACCCATCAAGGCATTACTATCATGTTATTATGATATTTTAAATATTATCTAAGCAAACGTAATTGTACGTATTGTAAAACGTAATGTACTCAGAATGGACAAGACAAGACTCCCCTACCAAGCCCTCATATGGTCACCGGTAGGGAAAAAAAAACGGGGAAGACCAAGAGAGACCCTGCGTAGAACCATCATTAGAGAAGGCTCATTCAATGGCCAAGTAAATATCCAAGATCTACAACAGATAGCAGCGAACCGCCAGGCATGGAGAGACAGGACTTCTGCCCTATGCGCCGCCTTAGGCTCAAGAGGAAAGACTAACTAACTAAACGTAATTGCACCCGCATTTGGGGGGGGGGGGGGAAGAGAGAGAGAGAGAGAGAGAGAGAGAGAGAGAGAGAGAGAGAGAGAGAGAGAGAGAGAGAGAGAGAGAGAGAGAGAGAGAGAGAGCTATTTGTTCAAAATTGAATGGAATTTACAAACATAAATGACATTTCCTCTAAACATATTTATCAACATAGATTTCCAAGATCTTCCGCCGTTAATGTAATTAAATTTTCATTAAATTGTGGGTGGCCTTAAGAGGCCAGTAAAAAAATGTTGTTTCCCCGCAGAGGGGAGGATTAACAATGACAGACTGTGTCTATCATTAAAAGTACAGTTTCATTAATTAAACAGAAATGTAGAATTGAAAAATTTGGTAATAAAATGTAAGTAATAAAAGATTAAACAAATGTTGTATAAAAACTGTAATAGCTTTCTTCTCAAGATTGCAAAAAGTGACTGCGGTATTGACATTTTTATTTATCAAATAAAAATAAAAGATTTTGATGTTAGATTTTGGTATTATAGCTAGGTATACCATTTTCTTTTTCACTTTCTAGTAGCCTCCCTTGCAACAATATTAGGTGTTTATGTCCCCCTACCAAGCGCAGATTGCTACTGCAACCATAGATTACTCTTAGGCAATTTACATATAAACTTAAAGAAAGTGAAATATACAAATAGAAACGCAAAATTTGATCTACAGGCACTGAAGAGTGAGGAGATACAAGATAAATTCAACGTAGAGGTAAAGAACAGATTCGATGCATTGTCCGATATGGCAATGCAATATTATTTCAAGACGTCAGTGACCAATTGAAAATATAAAAGAAATCAGTCAAGAAGCTGCACTAACAACAATGATAATACCAAAAATAAAGATAATAGGGCGCAAGAAATGGATGATGGAAAACATCTTAAAACTCATGGAAATAAGAAGAAATAACATAAATAACAAGGAAATATACGAAGAGATTCACAGGAAAATTAGGAAGCTACTGCTATGCAAAGAGGCAAAAGAAACATGGCCTGAGGAAAATTGCAAGGAAATTGAAAACCAACACAACACCCAGAATACCAAATTAATACACACAAGAATTAATGACATCACTAACAAAAGAACACACACATCAACAGGTTGCCTAAAAACCAAAGATGGCAAAATCATAATAGAAAAAGATCAGATTTTACATGCGAGGTCAGATTATGTGGAAGTCCTTTATGATGATACAAGACAAGAACAATATGATCATCAGAATAATAATGAAGGACCATCAATTTTGTTTGTTGGGGTGTTTTTCTTTTAGATATCTAGCAATTCCGCGGAGCCGGTTTCCCTGGCGAAGGTGTTAACGATTTTCTCCGTAATCTCGTATATCCACGTGTGGGGAAACAGCTGCGTGAGATTCGGTAGGGAATCGGGTCGCGTTGGATACTTACAGGGGTATCTGAGATTGTCGCTCAGTAAGCAATGCAAAATACTGTGCGTAATCTTGCAAAGACATAAACAACAGCGGTAAAATCCTGTTGTTGTCAGCGATGTGAATAGGATATGCGAAAAAAGAAAAAATTCTGCAGAATGCTTGAACATAAGTGTAGTGATCAGTCAAGGCATTACTATACTATCATGTTATTATGATATTTGAAATATTCTCTAAGCAAACGTAATTGCATCAGCATTTAGCAGAGAGAGAGAGAGAGAGAGAGAGAGAGAGAGAGAGAGAGAGAGAGAGAGAGAGAGAGGGGGAGGGAGGAGGAGTGGGGGGGGGGACTATTTGTAATATTTGTCAACATAATCCCCATAAGCTTGCACGGCCTTTCGCCAGTGCGAAAATAAGTGCATGCAGGCCTTGATTGTGCCAGACCAGGTTTTGTCCTACTCACTTCGCCTATTAATCGTCATCTCTCTCATTCCTATCACCTAGACCAGGGGTCACCAAACTACGGCCCGCGGGTCGGATCCGGCCCGAGACGTCATTTCATCCGGCCCGCTGTCGGTACTCGAACTTGCTTGATATAACTATGAAACACGAGACGTTGTGATACAATTTAAATGTAAATATTATGTTTAGAATAATAGGAGATCTTCACACGTGCGGAGACCTCCTGGCTGCATTAGGTTGTTTATTTAGGTGGCCCTATTTATAAATTTTGAGAACCTTATTATGAGATATATTCTATTACCAAATGAAGCCGCCTGCCGTGACTCTACAAGAGTGTGGAGTAGCATATCCCTTGATACCCTGGTAAAAAATGTATAGGATGCTGGGATGTTGTGTTGGCGTGCCTATAACCGCCCAGTAAAGCCATGTTCCCGCCTCTTTGGCATTGGGAACAACTTAGGCCGAAGAGATGCTGATGTCTAATTTTCAGCAGAGGGTTTGAACTTACACCCCTGAGCCACTACCAAGTAGATGGGCGAACATGCCCCAGGCACGGTCGAGCGTAGCCACTGTTTTTCCAGACCGTAGTTGAGAGGGTAGACAGGCCCTATGAAGATCCAAAAGATCCAAGAGGATCTTGATTGTGGATTGACGATTATCTGCTGTGGGGTGAGTTTTGAACGAACCTTCATAATTTAAATATAAATATAGGAATATAATAGCTATGTCTGTGCCTGAGAACAATACTGGAGGGATATATGCCTGGGAAGAGAGGAAGAGGAAGGCCAAAGAGAAGATGGATGCAGGATGTGGCGGATGATCTCCAGATGGATGTATCTGAAGCGGGAAATCTTGCTTATGATCGAGAGGTTTTCCGGAAGGTTGTTATGGGAGCGAGGTTCTGCAAAGGACATGCTACTGAATGAATGACCTTTGTTCCATCTTGTTGTCTGATAATTGCTGGTGTTGTGTATCAGACTACAGTTACAGTGTTGGATGATTATCCATGCTGTGATGAGGATCACTGGTACCGTGTTGGATGACTACCCATGCTGTGATGGAAGATCACTAGTAGGTGTATAATGGGGTTTTGGGGTCAAAAGGGTGGTGGTGGTGGAGGGGTGCCAAAAGAAAGCCATCTAGGAGCCCAGGCCCCCCCCCCAGCCAAACAGGGTGGTGGTGGGGAGCCCCCCACGCCCCCCCCCCAGAGCCCTGGGGCGCACGCACGCGCGATTTAGAGTGTATCATCTGTAGATATAGAACATGTATGGGACATGGAGACTAGTCAGTGGCTACGATTGAAACCAACACGCCAGTGCGTGCGATGTTGGAGGAATGCCCTAGGAGAGTGGACCCACTACCACTCCCCAGAAGTTTGGTGCAACTACCGAAGAGAAAGCAGGTCGCGTAGGGGACGTCGTCATATTATAATACATCACCGCAAGTGAACCTGAGTATAATCCATCGGATGGAAACCCACAGGTGTGAGGTCTAACTATAGCGCAAAAATTGCCGGGGCTACCCTTAATGGGAGCAACCCAAGCTGTGGGTTGCCTCTACCAGCCCCGACAAGGATGAGCAAACTTGTGCACCGTGACCGCCAAGTGTGAGAACCGTCTCAAGCTTTATACTTCCGCATTCCCAGCATGCCCAAGTCACAAGCTTGTGACTTCGGAATGTGGAAATTTTTACTAGCTTTACACTCACCATTTTCAGAAAAGCATCTCTCCCGCCAAATAAATACACTCGCCACTTTTTCATCTCTCCCGCCAACCAAATACACTCGCCATTTTAGCATCTCTCCCACCACTACACACACATCTTGACAGGAAAAAAAAAACACTTGAGAAAACCACTTTAACTATAGCGTAATTTTTGGCAGGGCAACATCGAGTGCGAGCAACTATATATTAGAATCCCACGGGTGGCCCAAACTCGGCACAGAGCTGCGTTGGTCATGTGTTCTCGACACAATGCGAAGCGGGGGTGTGGTAGAGTGTATATTCTGTGAGAGGGGGGTTAAGCAACCTTATGAGATGTGTGAGCGCCTTTCATAGAATGCTTTGGGGGACCAAGCTGCGCCTATATAAAGATCCTCAGGATGTGCCTGATCTGCAAGATTCGGAGTAGGAAGCAGACACTGCATGAACACTGGATCGTGCTTTAGAGGGGAAGCCACCCCACACATAGCATGCCTACTTGCCAGTGGTTTAAGAGTCCCACAACATTCTGTGGAAAGTCCTCGAGGCGGCGCTTTTGTGACTATCATCTCCGGATCATACAACGACAAGGCAGAAGAATAAGTGGAGGAACTATAATCATTCATACGTCTTGGGGTTGGAGGTCTTTAGGAGTTCCACCAGACTGTTTAGAAACAATTGCCGAGGAGGAGGATGTGCAGCACGGGTGAGTGACTAGCATGTCAATTTGAAGCTGACTGGGATAGTACAGACGAATCATGGAGCATTGTGCGTGGCGTATCGGAGGCCACTATGAGGTTTGTGGTATGCCCTGCAACGACGCCTGGTTCTGCGGCACACACAAAGTCCTTTTTGCTAAGGGCTACACCCCATGTCTGATCTGTGGTTGGGATATCCTACAGCCGCGCGACATATGCACACTATGCCATGAATCAATCAATATCTTGGAAGAATACATCGAGATGAAAGAGTCTTTGATTAACGGATAAATTAGAGACTAGAACCACTAACTTAAAATGAAGAATTGTATGTGGCTTGTGCACTATGGGACCTCGATCCGGTGCGAGCGTAGGTGTCATGGGGTGTTCTGCTACCAACACCTCCAACTACAGAAAAAGGGTAGGACGGTGTTTGGGTGTGTTATCTGCAATGCAGAAGTACAGCAACCGCGCGATGTGTGCCACACTTGTGATCGTGAACTAGTTGAGCGTTATGAGTCTCTGACAAGAGATTTGCCAGAAGTAATAGACGATTCACGGAGAAGTTCATTGATGTGAAAGAGGCCATGAAAAAAGAGCGCGCTAGAGACACAACTGCCTAGCGGGCTAGCTTTCTAACTGGTGGGGTGAAGTCAGAAAGCTCTTTTTTCATGTGCAAGTCGGCAGAAACTTTGCGCCGAATTTCAGCCTGCAGTTGTCGAAATTTCACTGATTCATTCAGAATCAATTTAAATTCCGCATCAGAAATTTCATGGTCCTGCAAGGCCACCGAGACAAGATCGGAGATTGTTGAAAGTTTAGATTCAGCCAAAATCCTGATTTCGTCATGCTTCTTGGCTTTAAGCGCACATCTGTGAGCCGCCAATTTGCCAGCCGCCTCCAATAGCCCGCCAACGAGAGCACCTATCTCTAGACTGAAGACGACTGGGACCGCAATGGCTGTTGACAGAAGCCCCACACTCACAGTAAGCAGAGCTGTATCAATCCCATCCAAGACATTCACAACCCGGTGGTACTTCTTATACAACAGAGACCGTTTTTCATGCTCATCCTCCAAGCTCTTCTGTAGTCTGGTGATTTCTTGAAGACGAAAGGCCTGGTCAGGCGCCATTGTATACTAGTCAAGCGCGCCCATATATTCAATTTGAGGTTATATGTTTTGAATACTCCTCGGTGACAGGATTGTTGGTATACAAAAGTTTTATAAGATGAATCCACGGCGAAACCTTAACATCCCTCAAATTGATGGTATCAACACCCCTGGAATCCTTAAGTATGTTTACCACAAACCGGTCATTAGTAACATCCACACACACTTCTTCGGAGAAAGTAATAATAACCCAACCCACAACCCAACGCGCCAGAGATCTTACTTGAATACCAGGCATAACATCCCCCCAATTTGCAAAAGGCCCATTCGAAAGAAGGAGCTTGATATATAGGGTGCTCCCTGGGATAGGGCGATCGATATATTCAGGCCTGGGCAGGCTGTTCACCACCAAACTAAGGGTGTAAACTGTATCGTCACCTTTAAGGTAGAACAGACCTCTATCATAGCCAATATATACCCCATCTGCGATGTTAAATATACATGGTAGTACTGTCATGTTTGTAAGGTAACCTGGTTTAGTACCCGACCACCCAATATAGGGATTTTTTACCTCAAACCATAACGGCCAGTCAGGAGCACCGAATCGGTCTTCCACATATTCTTTAGTGGCTTTCCAGGTGGTTATAGCCGTAGTCTGGGTATTTGACATCGCGGCAAAATGTTGCTTATCAATATCGGTGATTCTATAGGCACCCATATTGATTTCCTCAGACATCGTTCCCCCAGACAGCCGAAGTTTAGAGAGCCGCTCCGTAAAACCTCGCGTTGCAGCATCAGTAGGCCCAGAAGGTTCCCCCACATTAGTGAGGCGAAACCCGCCCATGGATAGTATACCTTGCATAGTGTCCCCATACTTGCGCACGAGCCAGCCCGGCTAAGTCCCAGCCTCTCCACCGCACTTTCCAACAGACATGGTTATAGCATTCGCAGTATTATGTCTTCAAATTGTTGCCCACCCGCCAGCCCACGAAGCACATGAAGACATAAATGGCCACAGATCACATCGTCTGCCCTCTTCAGCTGAAAAGTTTGGGTGCGCACGGGACACCCTAGATAATCCAGGATTTCCTGGGGCGGGTCAAGCCCGAAACTATCGAAGTAAATCGCCATAGGCCCAGCCCTGTAATATACCACGCAGTGGGTCCCCTCACCCTTTGATGAGTCTAGATTGACTATCCCACACTCCGGATTGTATAGAGCCGCGGGTAGATCATCGCGCATAAACACACCGCGGAAGTGGGGTATAACCTTAGCCGCCTTCTCAATATCAAAGTTGCTTAATGCTTCTTTTTTTTTCATCCACTTACCTCTAGAGAAGTACACACCCTTTCCAGCCTTATCAAGAAGTTTGATCGCAGGACCATAAATAGGATGGCTCTCCAAGATATCTTTTAACACAGGCGCCAAACCCCGACCCTCCATCGCGCGGTTATGGCGAGCCTGATCAACTGCCTGAGCCACACCAGCAGCCCCACACATCAAGCTCCCCAATCCACCCAGCCAGGGGAGTTCTTTAGCCAAAAGGGGGATCACATCCCCCAATGCGGGGAAAAACCCACCCACCTTAACCATCTTTTTGATCTGACTCTTCGAGAAGATGAGCTCAGCCCCAGAACCGCAGCAACATTCTTCTTAATGTGGTTAATTTGACGCTGGGTCAGGCCGACATTATCAGCGCCATGCAGCTTCCCCCACACCCAGGCGAAGGGTGGCACCAGTGTCGTCTTTCGCAGCCTTGACCAACGTCTCTTTCTGCCCCAGAGAGAGGCTCAACCCATACGATGTCAGCGCCATAGTTATCTCGGTAAATCTCTAGTGTTTAATTCAAGACAGTAGTAAACTTCCTACCATCAGAGGCCAATACCAGAGACTTATCTGCGATGATCACTGCGAAGGCCTTAGTGTCTGCGGGCACAGAAACGTCAAACTCCACCTTGACGATGATAGCTTGAAGAGCGTTCTTAATGGCTTCAGACTGGGCCCGCAAATCAATAACGTGTATGGGGTAGAGGGCAAAAAAATCCATAGGATTCACCAGATTGGACGACTCTCGACCTGTAATGCCATAGAACGCCTCCTTGAAGTCGGCAAAGGCTTTGTAGGCCCGAGAGGTTCTATACTCAGCGAAATCGATATTCATATCCACTAGGTGGTAGCGCGCGCTGTTGATCAGGGCATGAATATTCTTCACCCGCACATGATCAAATACAGCACTATTCTTCGTCTGATCGTTTTCGCGAGCAGTTTGAAATGCCACCAGGATCCACCGAGGTTTCTCTGTTTGGGATTTAACCCCCAACTGCCAGGTGAAGGAAGTGGACTGTGGCACCGCCAAGCTATCACACTGTAAGGCTCGGAAAGCCACAGGCACTCTAACTTTATTCTCTATCAGAGTCATGAGCGAGCTCATATAGCTCAGAGAGGGTATAACATGAGGCATCATCCAGGCGATCTTGGACAGTTCGATCCTACCATTTCGTGAGGCGAACACAGCCGGTCTGCCAGCCACACCCGGCTTACCTTCCGCAGCTGGTACAGCAATCACAGCCGCCTGCTCGAAAGCACTGCGATGGATGGCATGAGCATCGTTCTGGCTGTCTAACAGTAGAGACTGCTTCACTCCTTAGAGCATCTTCTCGTAATCATTGCAAAACCCAAAGAAATATTCGAGAGGAACACAGAAACTGAACTTGCCCTTAGTTGTAGGTTTATTCATAATGATGAGCTGTCTCCTTTCCCAACCCGAATTCCCCACCGCAGCAGTCCCCTCTAATGAGTCCTTATACCAACACATATTGAGACCTTCACCCCAAGCAAAGTCCTCCCCACACGACAGAAGGGTCATCATTGTTGTAGCCTGCCCAGGATATGACACATCGTCAATGATGTTGTTGTTAAGCTGGTAACGTATTTTGTTGAACATGAACGCGACAGCATTCTTAACCAAGGCCACCAGACTATTTGCTTCATTGGGAGCATCTCCAACTGCCTTGAGCTGTCCTTCTACTAGAAGACAGCTCTTGGAGGGGAGTGTGAAGGCATCCTGAGCGTGTATATCGATCTGGATAGTGGTATTCTGGTTGAGAGCAGCTGGGTTCTGTGACTCATACTCACGATACTCAAAGGATTCAATACCTTCATCAACATGCACAGGCTCGGTAATTTCAAGCATGGAAGTGCGGAGCTCCTCCATGGTGATATTATAAACGTCTAGACTTATCTCTAATCGTCTTGAAACCACCACCTCGGCTGGCAATGTCCAGCGACTCCAGACTGGACTGGACGGCTGGTTGGACTGTGGGTTGGGCAGCTGGCTGGGCAGCTGGCAGGATAGCCAGCTGCTTCACGACCTCAGTGCTCTTAGCTGTGATTTCCCTTTTCAGTTGGGGTGGCAAAGGCTTGAGGGTGTCCACCAACTTTTTTGCGGCTGCACCTGCAGAAGCTACAGACTCCGTTGTCTTGGCCACATTCCTAACCATGGGGCTGCCAACAAATTTGGCAACTTTACTGACAGCACCAGGTATCGCTTTAGCACCAGAAGAGACCAGACTTCCAACCGCCCGAGCTGCTGAGCCCAACCAATCGAACATCCCCCAACCCACCCATATCCGTCGGCGTTGGAAAATGTACATGGTTACACACTGCGAATATGTAGCCTTATAGATATTTAAAACAATGTTTTCCCGTAGTGAATTTGAATAACGAAGACACAAACAATAGATTGCACGATTTATTGCCTGGCATATTTCGCTGCATCTCATCAGGTACACACTGCAGAAATCACACAACTTACGTGAAATTAACTAGATAAATCCTTCAAGTTGAAATATACACATATTCGCACAGTAATGTCGATTGTCTACCACGGTAATTTTAAGCTGACTAACATGTCTTTCTGTTTACACAATTCTGGCTTGCGTTGATAGATCATAATTGCTTCTGCAAATTTTAACAAGCGAGTATTTTGTGTTCTAAACAACACGCGAAATGCAGTGTCTCTGGACACAACATGGCGACTGGCGACAATGTGCCTGCCGATTGAAGACGCCGGGAGCTTCCGGTGTGTCGGCTCCTCGTGGCTAGCATCTCCTGTGTGTTGTATCTTGTTGACCCATTGAGGTATGTGTTCTGACACCCGTTTGTTAAGCTGTCTCTCCGTTCGACCAATGTAAACGGCCTGGCATCTACATGTGAATTGGTAAATACAATTGTTTGTGGCGTACAGAGGAACAGGCTCTTTGACTGTTGGTGTAGGAATGGGTACGGTTTTACATCCAATGACTGGAGTTGCCGCACAGAATGTTCGACCTACTGCTGTAGTAAGCCGGTCTTGTAGACGTTGCATTACGTCATCCCCTCGAAAGGTTAGCTGGATGAATACCTTGAGTTTAGGGACTGTAGTTACGTCTGCTTTGGGTTTGGGCTGTTGGCAATGGCGCTTTATAAATCCTGTGGAGTACCCATTCAGGTTTAAGACATTCTTCAGAGTTTCAAATTCCTCTGTCAGTGTGTCCTGGGTGCATATCTTTCTAGCACGGTCAAACAAGGTCCGTACTAAGCCCCGTTTGTACTGGACAGGTGTGAAGCTCTGAAAATTTAGGTATTGGCCAGTCCATGTTTCTTTGCGATACACCGATCTTTGAATTGTGCCGTCTGCTCTACGTCTCATTAGAATATCTAGGAAAGGTAACGCTTCGTTGTGTTCGTGTTCCATAGATAGAGAGATGTTTTTATGCGTCTTGTTCATTGTGGCCTGAAACGATGTTGCTTGTAGCTCGTCTGTGGTGATAATTAGTATATCGTCCACATAACGCCGGTAAAAGGCCAAGTTGTTGATGTCTGAGGATCTCTTTTCTTCTAAGTGTGCCATGAAGATGTCCGCTAGAATAGGACCAAGAGGACTCCCCATGGCCACTCCGTCAATTTGGCGGTATGAATTAGTTAGAAAATTGAATTGGATGTTGGCGGTACATAGTAGTAGTAGCCTCTCCAGAATAGGTGTTGGTATGCCTAATTTTAGTTGTTTGTCTTCAATGCGTTCCCTTATTATTTTCACTGTCTCCTCTAATGGAACGTTAGTGAATAGGGAGGCTATATCCATGGATGCCATGTGTTTGTTATTTATGTCCATAGTATCCAATAATTCCACCAGTTGGAACTAAGTCATACCGCCAAATTGACGGAGTGGCCATGGGGAGTCCTCTTGGTCCTATTCTAGCGGACATCTTCATGGCAGCTCTGAGGATGTTCCTGGGGCTGCAAGGACCTGCTACACAATGATGAATATAGAACAGGATCCACAGCAGCGTTGCAGTTGTTAGTGCACTTGCCTTCAAACATAAAAGTCTAGGTCTAATCACCACTAATGGATTTTTGTTCTGAACCGGCTCTGAACCTAGTCTTGTAAAATCAATTTTCAGAATATTCAGATACAAAAAGGCAACGTGGAAGGAAACTAGCCACTCCACTTCATGATGCCATGATCAACTATATGTACACATATGTAACACTTTATACCCCTTGAGCTGTATATGGCATAGCACAACCTTTAGCAATTAAAAGTTTGTTGTATATCTTTTACAGGGCATAACAGTCAACCCCAGCATTTATTTGGCTGTTTGTGATTCCTGAGCAAGTTTACTTTAGCAGTTTAACACAACTTTCTGAACGACCGGCACATATACCAACGCAAGGCAGTCTGCTTCCAAATGGCCCACAGCTGTATTTCAAAACGTGGTATACGGGAATACAAATTGCATTCTTCACCACAGAGCTGGACTTAGCATAAAACAACAGCAGACACAGAATTGGTGATTTCTGTCCCTACAAATGTCATCTGGATATAATTCTGACTAAGAGACAAACCTGATCATAGTTATCATGCCCATGAAAGAAAGGCTCCTTCCTGAAGATCATGCTTGCAAACATGCATCCCAGACTCCACATGTCTAAAGAGTAATCATACATCTGGAAAACCATAAAATCAAAACTTCATCATTATCTACAACTGCCTAGCAATAACAAAATCAGCAACGACAGCAGATACAACAAACACAGCAACTACAGCAGTTACAATAAACACAGCAGCTACAGCAGTTACAACAAACACAGCAACTGCAACAGTTACAGCACACTGACTATCTGTAACAGTAGTGTTCATATGTCAATATACACAACAGGTTTAAAAATTAGCAAACAGAGCTCTGCTGAAATCTTTACAACACCCCTTCCCAAAACGAATAAAAATACATAGAAACAAACACCATCACAGCAATAAAATAAAGAACATTTCTGTGGAAGTCAATGTTTAAAACAGCACTTCTGAATGTAAAATTATATAACAGCATGATAAAGCAAGACAAGAAACTGGTGGAGGATTGGCTATCCTTCAGGTGGGTTGTGATGAGAGCATCGTTCAGCAAAGAACTTGTTGTTAAATAAACAGGGGTATTAAACACTAGGGGTCGAATTCATTGCTTCAGGTTTTATCCCATATGGCTCAGTTTTTTTCCGTAGAGCGGCCTGCCGAAAATGTCACACAAAGCATAAACTAGCTCCTCCGCTGACCTCAGGAGTCTCCAAAAATTACACCCATGAACCGAATGATGGAGTTCTCAAACAACACACAACTTACGGAGCACGGGGCAGAAAACTAGCCACTCCACTCCACGATGCCATGACCTACTATATGTACACAGGCCTAGCACCTTATACTCCATCTGGTTGTTTTTGACGTCGGCGGGTGGCTTGAACCCAAAAGAATGTCTTGGTAGGCAAAAACACTGACCACTATGCGATGGTGTCCAGAACATTTACAGAAATGTACTACTGATTGCACACATAACATCACAATGATCACAGCAAGGATTCAACATGTGTGAACAAACCACAAATATACACAAAAGCACATGAAGAAAATAAAATATGGAAGTCAGACAACTGGAAAGCCAGAGAACGTAGATGAATGGGAAAAGTAATTGTAAGGGAAAACAGAGACTCAAAGTATATCCAGCTGATCTCCATCATTCTAAAACGGTTAAAATTATAAAAGAAACAACATTGCATATATTGACAATTTATTTCAAGTGAATGGCAATAGGAAATAACCATCATTCCATTCAGCTTTTCCAAAACAAGGACAAATTATACCCAAGCCATCCAGGTATTTATCTTTGTCTTTGCAATGCTCTTTTCCCCATCAAGTTTACCTTTTGTCACTACGTCGTCTAGTTTATATATGTATTCAATATAACAATGAGAAGTCAACAATCATGTACAAATTACATCAGACAATGGTCTAAAAACAACAAGCTGCCATCAGAATTGATAACAATGTAGGTCAATATCAGCCTATTAAAAGAGGTGTGAGAAACACGCGAAAGGCAATGTCTCTGTCAACCACATGGCCGCTTTTGGTTGACAGAGACATTGCCTTCCGCGTGTTGTTTAACACACAAAATACTCGCTTGTTAAAGTTTGCAGAAGCAATTATGATCAATCAACGCAAGACAAATTTGTGCAAACATAAAAACATATTAGTCCGCTTAAAGTTACCGTGGTAGACAACTGACATTACTATGCGAATTTGTGTATATTTCAACTTGAAGGATTTATCTAGTTAATTTACTTTACATCGTGTGATTACTGCAGTATGTACCTGACGAGATGCAGCGAAATATGCCAGGCAATAAATGGTGCAATCTATTGTTTGTGTCTTCGTTATTCAAAATCACTAGGGGAAAACATTGTGTTGAATTTCTGAAACGATGCCTCCCATTACTAACTGAGAAAAAGAGTGTTGAAGTGCTACATAGAACCTACACTTTTACATGGATGTGAAGTGTGGACAATAAGCAGTCAAGCTAAAAAACATCTGATGGCTGTGGAAATGTGGTTTCTGAGGAAAATGCAAAGAATACCATGGACAGACAGAAAAACCAATGACCAAGTCCTTCAAGAAACAAATGAAGATCGTAAACTGATTAGAGACATTAGATGTAGACATTCACCATTTTTTGGACATGTTATGAGAAGAAATGATTTGGAGAACTTGGTGACAACTGGCAAGATCGAGGGGAACAGACCAAGGGGAAGACCTAGAAGCAAGTACCTGGATGGCTTGGCCTTGTGGCATGGTTGAGACAGAAACACGGAGCTGATACACGACTCTGGAGATCAAGTGAGATGGCAGAACATGACTGTCCTCGCTTACCCGCATGGCACATGATGGATGGATGGAATGGTCTAAAATAAATTATGTATTATAAGGAGGGCCAGTCTTGCTTACTGGAAGAGATGGCTTACCTGATAGTCTAATAGAAGTTCTGGCCCTTTGAAGTACCGTGATGCAACACGTACATTGTACTCCATGCCTGGATGGTAGAATTCTGCCAAACCCCAATCTATGAGACGTAGCTGGGGAAAAAAGGTTTCTGATTATGTCTTAGCTTTAACAAAGGTACGACCTTCCTGTAAAAATAATGAAGATATTAACAGGATGAGATAGCTGGATGACTCTCTTAATGATGACAAGATTATCTGCTAACTTTTTTCTTGGAGGTTGCATGATTTTATAATGCATAAAGAACCTCACCTGGCATTGGATTGGAGTTGTTGAAAATATACTAAATAAAACCTGTGGAGCAAATATGATCAAGCAACAAGTCCCAAAACAGCAACTTGATATGGGACTGTGAAGTGTTGGGAACATCACATTTCTTTTGTCCTGTATGTGTGGAGGCCAGTCTTCCCTGCCCATACTATTTTGCCTACACCCTGCAATCTCCAACTGCTGAATTTGTAACATGCGCAATTTGCACATGGGAGCTCCTGTTATTTTCCTCCCATTATCTAAGAAGGCTAGGTGTTCTATCTCACCACCCAGGAGATAATTATTATGCAGTACAGACCCACAAACAACTCACACCATGCCCTTTGTAGACTTGCTCATGATTGGTTGAATTTGGCAGCAAAAGTTTTCAACTAGATGAGACAGCCTGTTTCATGCTAATCCTCTTTAGTCACCTCTTCTGCCATTGAGCACAGCAGGTTACAGTGTTACTATTCTTGGCTTCCCTTATGAGCCCAGGTAACACACAACAAAGAGATTACTGGGATGTGTGACATCATTAACCTTTTCAGTCCCAGAAGGCCACAGCAGCAACCCATGAGAGGAAATGATAACAGCAAGACAAGTTGAGCATAGCCTACGATGGGTAGCGTTGTGATATTCTGTTGTGATAATTTGGTGTGTCCAGTGTGTGCCGCGTGGTTACACACCCGCTTCACACGCGTGATCCGGGACTGTTTCCGGATCCGGTCAGGGATATGCACTACTGACGAGCTCAAATGAGGGCGAAACTCGAGTATAGTGCTTCCATGTTGACGTGGATAGGCCTTAGGTTCATACCAGAATACGATCTGCGTTGCCAGTAGTGGGTTGTGCTCAATATTTAAGTGGGTTATTCTCGAGGGGCCAAATATATACACTTGACAAATAGTTTGTCCCCTTTCGTTCGGTTGAAATATTGTCTATTCCTGCAATGTTGTCTCTTCTATAAACTTCACTGTCTTGTTTAGTTCCTTCAGTAGTTCGTAAAGTTTAGCTTCTACTGCTGTTTCTGTAGGTCAGGAAGTTTACCTTTATATATTGTATACAGTGTTGTACAGGAGTGAGAAAATCTGCTGTCCGGGGGCGCCAAGTCTTGTCTGGTTTATCAATCTTAAATTTTTTTAAACATACAGCTGTGCAATCTTTAATGTTCTGTTCGGAAGCGCATTGTGACGATTTGTTCTGGTCTGTACATAAATAATGTTGTGACTAAACATAAGAAGCACAATCACACATGCGTTTTAATTGGTACACATGAGGAGTAGCCTGTCACACATGACATGATTGGTACACATGAGGAGTAGCCTGTCACACATGACATGATTGGTACACATGAGGAGTAGCCTGTCACATATAACATGATTGGTACACATGAGGAGTAGCCTGTCACATATAACATGATTGGTACACATGAGTAGCCTGTCACACATGACATGATTGGTACACATGAGGAGTAGCCTGTCACACATGACATGATTGGTACACATGAGGAGTAGCCTGTCACATATAACATGATTGGTACACATGAGGAGTAGCCTGTCACATATAACATGATTGGTACACATGAGTAGCCTGTCAGATATGACATGATTGGTACACATGAGGAGTAGCCTGTCACACATGACATGATTGGTACACATGAGGAGTAGCCTGTCACATATAACATGATTGGTACACATGAGGTGTAGCCTGTCACATATAACATGATTGGTACACATGAGGAGTAGCCTGTCACACATGACATGATTGGTACACATGAGGAGTAGCCTGTCACATATAACATGATTGGTACACATGAGGAGTAGCCTGTCACATATAACATGATTGGTACACATGAGGAGTAGCCTGTCACACATGACATGATTGGTACACATGAGGAGTAGCCTGTCACATATAACATGATTGGTACACATGAGTAGCCTGTCACATATAACATGATTGGTACACATGAGTAGCCGCCTACCACACATGACATGATTGGTACACATGAGGAGTAGCCTGTCACACATGACATGATTGGTACACATGAGGAGTAGCCTGTCACATATAATATGATTGGTACACATGAGGAGTAGCCTGTCACACATGACATGATTGGTACACATGAGGAGTAGCCTGTCACATATAACATGATTGGTACACATGAGGAGTAGCCTGTCACACATGACATGATTGGTACACATGAGGAGTAGCCTGTCACATATAACATGATTGGTACACATGAGGAGTAGCCTGTCACATATAACATGATTGGTACACATGAGGAGTAGCCTACCACACATGACATGATTGGTACACATGAGGAGTAGCCTGTCACACATGACATGATTGGTACACATGAGTAGCCTGTCACATATAACATGATTGGTACACATGAGGAGTAGCCTGTCACATATAACATGATTGGTACACATGAGGAGTAGCCTGTCACATATGACATGATTGGTACACATGAGGAGTAGCCTGTCACACATGACATGATTGGTACACATGAGGAGTAGCCTGTCACACATAACATGATTGGTACACATGAGGAGTAGCCTGTCAGATATGACATGATTGATACACATGAGGAGTAGCCTGTCACACATGACATGATTGGTACACATGAGGAGTAGCCTGTCACACATGACATGATTGGTACACATGAGGAGTAGCATGTCACACATAACATGATTGGTACACATGAGGAGTAGCCTGTCACATATAACATGATTGGTACACATGAGGAGTAGCCTGTCACATATAACATGATTGGTACACATGAGGAGTAGCCTGTCACATATGACATGATTGGTACACATGAGGAGTAGCCTGTCACACATGACATGATTGGTACACATGAGGAGTAGCCTGTCACACATGACATGATTGGTACACATGAGGAGTAGCCTGTCACACATGACATGATTGGTACACATGAGGAGTAGCCTGTCACACATGACATGATTGGTACACATGAGGAGTAGCCTGTCAGATATGACATGATTGGTACACATGAGGAGTAGCCTGTCACACATGACATGATTGGTACACATGAGGAGTAGCCTGTCACACATGACATGATTGGTACACATGAGGAGTAGCCTGTCACACATGACATGATTGGTACACATGAGGAGTAGCCTGTCACACATGACATGATTGGTACACATGAGGAGTAGCCTGTCACACATGACATGATTGGTACACATGAGGAGTAGCCTGTCACACATGACATGATTGGTACACATGAGGAGTAGCCTGTCACACATGACATGATTGGTACACATGAGTAGTAGCCTGTCACACATGACATGATTGGTACACATGAGGAGTAGCCTGTCACATATGACATGATTGGTACACATAAAGAATAGCCAATAACACAAATGAAAACAAATAGCCAATAACACAAATGAAAACAATGGGTTTTTTTTTAAATGTATGAACAAGCCTGGTAACTTCTGAGTGAGAGGCGGACACTCAAACTTCTCAGCCACACATTCCCCAACATAGTTTCTAACCCACACTACAGCCACAGAATTATCCTCTTAGCAGCAGAGAGAATAAGTGTATAGCAACTTGTAAACAAGAGGATAACATGCAAATAATGTCATGACTGTGGGAGAAATACGACTGTACCAACCTTTCTGTTTTCATGATCAATCATCACGTTGTGAGGTTTGACATCTCTGTGCATAATACCCATACTATGGCAATAGTCCAAAGCCTGGAGATGACATCAGGAGTAACAATTAGCAATATTCAGTATGCTGATAACCAGATTGACACAAGTAAACGACAGCATTATTCATTAAGTAAGTTAGCACTGTTTCATCACGCCTGTAGCTCAGTCCATCCGATTTTCAGGTTTGCTATCTCTAGCCTTTGATTGCTATCTCTAGCCTTTGACTGCCTCCAGTTTACCTACAAAGCAGCAGGTGCCTCACTTGGCCTGGTCCCTATCCCTTGATCTGCCCAACATGGTAGATCCTACCAGTAGCTACATCATCATATCTCTTCTGATTACTGAAACGAGCAAAGCCATTCTACCACAAGGTGGAGACAACAGAAAGGCACAAGCAAACAACTCCTGGGATGTGTGTGTGATGCAGAGGCACTGAAGTGCCATGTTCAGACATCATACTGACCAGAGCCTCTCTTCACTCTCATTGCCCATCCTAGGAACCAGAGAGCCAGGCCAGTGAGTTGAGCATGGAGATGAATGATGTAATTAAGTCTGCAAACTCTGCTTGTTGAGACTGCAAGATAGTCACAGCAATTCATTCCACACTGATGGCAAACAATCAGCACCCACCATGTGGAGAACACAAGAGTATGCTTGGCATTTGTGTGTTACTCCCTTACTAGGAAGAAACAAGTTCACAAGTTATCACCAATCCCTAATTCTCCAAATCCCATAAAAGTGAACAGTTAAGGTTGATGCAGTTCTAACATCAACAATTCAGAGATGTTATGAAATACTTGTCAGTGCTGTTGCTTCTTCAAGCCGCCTTCTGTAAATTTGTTTATGCTAAACTGGAGTTTGCAGCTAAATGTGTTTATGGGATGAGATAGTCAGTCTTATGCCAACCCTCCTTAGCTGCTTCCTTCTATTCTTTGCTTCCCTTATGGGTCATAGTAACATATAGGTGCTCATAACTGCACTGACTCTCAAAGATAGTGATCTGCAGGCAACACCCAGTTGTGACAGAATTTTTTTTTACCATTTGGGCTTTTTGGATCAGTTTCATAAAGTGAAAACTAGAATCTTCTAGGAGAAAATGAAGGCAGCTGACATTATACTGCCCATGACTCACCTTGTGTGTCATTTGGTGAACTCAAATATAATCCGACCATCAGACCACATGACCAGCCTACTTCACAGGATGCAAACATGCAACTTGACTTGTAAATTGTATACAGCTTATGCAGTGTCATTAGCATCACATAAGATGTCCTTTAAAGAATGCGGCGATCTTGGCTTGTCTAAAAGTGTCTGGATTCTTTGCAAGTTCCCCAGCCTCATTTTTTCAGCTCAAGGTGCCATTAGTGTCCTTTGTCTATCTCAATGTTGGTTGACCCCTACCTCGTCTTCCAGGTACCATGCCTTCCAGGGACTTTCGTTCCAAACTCCTGTGTTTAATACCATATATTTCATCATCATCCAGTGAACTTTCTGGTGCAGAATTTCACTCTGTCGTTTTGAAATGTTTATATCATTAGCCATGTGTCCTGCCTCTGCTGCTGACATGTGTAAACTATCTAGCACATCTTGAACCCACTTTTGCTGTGGCCTTCCTTTTCTCTACCGCCTTGTTACTTCCCTCTATATGAGTACGCAATATATTTTACATGCCAGAAAACCAAATCTCTTTTATAACGGCTCCTTCTGCCAACCAGCGGTACAACGCTAATACTTAACTTTACAGATGCAGAAATATTTGTTCTGAAATGTCCAGAGATAACTCGGAAGCCAGCAAGTTCCCACAATAAATAACTAAGTAAATATCAAACTGACTGTAATCTTGCCAGGAAAGGACCTACCTTTAACAATTCATACAAGTAGAAACGTATATCGAAGTCTATGAAAGTTTGGTATAGTTGCTGTGGACGAACAAATGAATAGTATTAAACGTACTTCAATTAAATTAACATAAATTGGCATCAATAGTCATGATATATTACAAGACAGGCTTTTAAAAACTATAAGCCACATACATCAATTTATTCTCATTCTCTGTGTCTCAGACAAATAAGACAAGCCATTTTCAAATACAAATGGCAAAGAGAACATCCAACATAAAAAATGCACATAACCAACTTTCCAGGAAATTCTAAGTAATTTTTCATCAGAGCACAGAACATATTAGACACCACAGGCTTGTGTGGTTCTAATGACAGTCAAATATCTGCTAACACCAGGATCTTATACGACAGTATGCAGCACAGAATATATGACAACCAACAGTGACTTCAACATATTAGACCCCAAGGATATAGAACTGGAACTACAGGTGTCTGCACTTCTGGTTCTAATGACAGCCAAATACCTGCTAATGTCAGCCCCTTATACAAGCAGCACAGAATAAATGACAACCAACAGTGACTTCAACATATTAGACCCCAAGGATATAGAACTGGAACTACAGGTGTCTGCACCTCTGGTTCTAATGTCAGCCCCTTATACAAGCAGCACAGAATATATGACAACCAACAGTGACTTCAACATATTAGACCCCAAGGATATAGAACTGGAACTACAGGTGTCTACACTTCTGGTTCTAATGACAGCCAAATACCTGCTAATGTCAGCCCCTTATACAAGCAGCACAGAATAAATGACAACCAACAGTGACTTCAACATATTAGACCCCAAGGATATAGAACTGGAACTACAGGTGTCTGCACCTCTGGTTCTAATGTCAGCCCCTTATACAAGCAGCACAGAATATATGACAACCAACAGTGACTTCAACATATTAGACCCCAAGGATATAGAACTGGAACTACAGGTGTCTACACTTCTGGTTCTAATGACAGCCCCTTATATAAGCAGCACAGAATATATGACAACCAACAGTGACTTCAACATATTAGACCCCAAGGATATAGAACTGGAACTACAGGTGTCTGCACTTCTGGTTCTAATGACAGCCAAATACCTGCTAATGTCAGCCTCTTATACAACAGTAAGCAGCACAGAATATCTGACAACAAGCAGGAGCTGAAGGTTACATAAATGTTGAAAGTATCTTAAAGCTTTGTTTTCCCAAAAGAGTTCACTAGATCCTCCAGAGAAACTGCTTGTTGTTATATATTCTGGAAAAAAAACTGCCCGGGAGCTTGAGCCACCAACTGTAGGTTTTGTAAGCCAGTGTGATAGTTCAGAAGCTAAAACAGACAATGAAAACTGTTGTTAAATGCTTTTATTTTCTAGTATCACATTTGCTCTTACAGAAATATCATTCTTCTTCTTCTTCTTCTGCGTTCCGAGCCATTGAGGTTCTTTGCTGCAGATACAATCCGTCTCCATTCGTCTCTCTGGTGGACCTCTCTTGCCAGTCATTGATTCCAAGTGCTTGTAGGTCTGTATATATATTATCTCTCCACCGTCTTCTTGGTCTACCTCGGGGTCTACGGTCATTTATTTCCTGAGTGTAAGCGAGTTTTGTTTCCCTATTATCTTCCTGTTCTTTCTATATGCCCCAGCCATTGTAGTCTCTTAGCCTTCATGATACCAGTGATTAGCGGGGACTTAAACAGATCATAAATGTCTTTGTTACTTCTTCTTTTCCACTTTCCACTTTGTGTATCGCTAATGGGTCAAAGATGCGTCTTATAACTTTGTTCTCAAAGGTTTGTAACAAGGCTTCGTCTCCTTTCATTGTACTCCAGGTTTCAGAGCCATACAGCACAACTGGTCTGATCAGTGTTTTGTATATTGTGATTTTGGTGTTACGAGATAGCGCATTTGATTTTAGTAGATGTTGTAGTGCATAGTATATCTTATTTCCAGAATTGATTCTAGTTTGTATTTCTTCCCTTATGATGTTGGAGCAGTTGAAGATTGTACCCAGGTATTTGTATGTTTCCGTTCTTTTAATGGTAATATTATCTATTTGTATGTGGCCAGAGTTTTTAGCCATTCCTTCTCTTGAAATTACCATATATTCTGTCTTATCTTGGTTGATAACCAGCCCCATCTGTTGGGCTTTTTCCTTTAAGTGAGTCAATATTACAGAAATATCATTGGTAATAAATATAAACTTCTTTCTTGCCTCTGTTCTACTTTCTGAAACATTTATATTTTAATTAAATACAGAATTACACACTGGACTCATTTCGTGAACGCAATATGATCTGAATAAAGCGTGAACATGATCAAATTGCAGCAAATCTAGACTGCATCCAACTAATTCCTACAGATGCAGACAACGATGAAAAGGGAGGCCAAATATACAGAAGTAAAGCTAAATATATTTAATACACTACTGGCCTAGGTTAGCATTTCTTTACTCAATATTTCTTATCAATGACAGACACTCACCTTGAAATCTGTGTTATTGACATGCTCAAATATAAGTGCTGGCGTTCGCGACTGTTAGAACAGAATAAAAAAAAACACAGCTTCAGTATAAGATCATCGATAACTGCTGAATAATGAAACTTGGTAATATATGCAAGAATATCTTGAAACCTTGAAATATGTTTTATTGACATGCTCAAATATAAGTGCTGGCGTTCGCGACTGTTAGAACAGAAAAAAAAAAAACAGCTTCAGTATAAGATCATCAATAAATGCTGAATAATGAAACTTGGTAATATATGGAATAATATCTTGAAACCTTGAAATATGTTTTATTGACATGCTCAAATATAAGTGCTGGCGTTCGCGACTGTTAGAACAGAAGAAAAAAAAAACAGCTTCAGTATAAGATCATCAATAAATGCTGAATAATGAAACTTGGTAATATATGCAAGAATGCATGAGTATGCAACCAAATATGTTAGGACAAAGGTTGATAATGAAAATCATTTCACAGTAGCGTACCTATTATCATAGTCATGCTCAAAGAATATTAGAATTTTTTTTTTAATTTGTAAAGAGCAAAAGAATTAGCAAGTTAAAACAAATGCCAGATGTATCAACAGAAATAGTTACTTTATAAAAGTTAATAACAAATATAATCAATCATCAAAGATCTCTCACCAGGAATCCACTGGCACTATCCACCTACCAAATACAAGAATTTGTCAGAAATTACAGCTCAAATATTAACACGATTAAAAGTAAGTATACAAGAAGTGTGTCATTAATTCATTTTGTAGTCTACAGAAAACACTCAACATGAGTGCAATTAATTGTAAGAAGGCTTGAGTGCATTAATGAATAGAAGAACTACATATGTGCACTGGAGGCTATATAAATGTTCAAATAATTTCCAAGTTGTATCTTCCTCAAATGAGCTCACTGGATACTCCACAGAAGAAAGTCCAATGAAGCATCATAAATTAATGGCCTTAAAAGGCAAGCAAAGAAAGTAAAACATTCAAACATGGACATTACATATAAATAAAACATACCAACAGCAGACATATGCAAATATAATGAGACAGTTGTCTGGTCGTGTAATAATGAGAGAGGCATTGGAAAACACCAAGATGACTGGAAAGTCAAAATCAGCGGTTGAAGGGGCAGATAAAGAGAAATTAAGACTAACGTCTAACTAACGTAAGACTAACATAATCAATCTGCCTGTGTCATGACAATTACATAAAACTTGAAACTACACAATTTACAAAATATGCCATAAAACAAAGATAATCTGTATTATAGAATACATGTACCACACCAACCCTTCCAATATATTTCTCTGCAGGTTTTTAAAATACTTGAATCAATATTTTTTAGCTTCTTCACTCCTCTTTCAAGGAGAGTGCATCAAGGCTGCTTATGACCTCTCAAACTGAGAGGGAAGCCTGCTCACCTGTGTGAGATTTTCTTTCGGCAGACAAGATTCTATTCAATGTGGGTGGGTTTTTTTTTCTTAATAAGTTTGTCAAGACAGTGGTGTTTTGGCCTACACATTGCGATTCCCTGCCACAGGAATGTTAACCTGCTCTACGTGCACAAGGAGCTGCATAGTATAGTGGCTGGCATTCTAGCCTGTAGGACTTGCGGTCATGTGTTCAATTCCCATTGAGGTGGATTCTTTCAAATTAACATGGACTCCTAGATCAAGCCAGCCTAAAATGGCTACCAGGAAATGTCCTGGGAAGAGAAAGGTGACCAGTATGATACTGACTACATTACACACCAAGTGCTGGTCCATCTATAAATATACAGTGTTTACACCATACGCCCAACTCTTCAAGGTGTATAACATAATCCTTTACTTTACTTTTACACAGGACATACAGTTTTGCATCCTTATCAAAGGCGACTGGATATCAGATCACACTGTTCAAGAGAAGGGGGGTCATGATCATGTACAAATTCCCAGCCTTTTTGATTCTGAGAACATGGTAGCTTGTAAGCCTGAGGCAGATGCTGAAATCTCTTTGCCACATCTCCCTTCTAGTTTAGACAGTGTCAGAAAGCCAAATAATAACTTCCTGTCATCATGCTGGTAAAGGAAACCTTGTCAGTGTTCATTTATACATGAACAGAATTGTCTGGTCTATGGAATTCATGAAATATGAAAAAAAAATAACCTGTCATTTACTGCCAATATAACTTGCGGTGTGTAGCAGGGAGGGTCTTGAGCCTGAGGAATTAAGGCTGCCTGGCTAGTGTAGTCGCCGCGAACTGTGCAGGCTAAAGTTTTCTTTTTTCCCCAGAGAGAAAAAAACTCCACGCCTTACCGAGGATTCGAAGCCGGGTCTTCCAAAGGAGATTCCGGCATTCTAGCTACTCGGCCAGCCGCTCCTCATAATATGATAAGTAACCATTTGAAATATCAATTATTGCCACCAAGTTGGTTGGTTTTTTTAAAGTCCAATGAAATGACATTTGGATGGTCAGAATCCTGAAATAGGCTTGCATCTATATGAATTGATGGTATCCTAGAGACTTTCTTCCCAGCCCTGAACTAAAGTACCATTTCACAGGGAACTATGGCAATGCCTACGTCTCCAAGCTCAGAACCCAGTGGGGTGTGCACAATGGGCCTTGCAACAAAAACACACGGCTGATGGCTACCACACTTGGTTTGCTCACCTCTAGGAAGCCATTGGCTGTGCAGTTTGCATGATAAAGATATGAATTTCATTGAAACAGTGTTATCAATTTGTTCCCTCTACATTGTGACTGACAAGGTCAGATTCTCCCCGTAGACATAAGTTAGTGTTATCCTGTAAGGCATATATCTCTGACATTTACTGAACAATTACACGTGTGAATGCTTACCACTGGGTCTTTTACTATTGCCAGCAACGTAATGACATTGGTGCCACCCCTGAGGTTTTCTAGAATCTTGATTTCTCTTTTGATTTTTTTCTTTTTGACAGGCTGAAAAGTGTTGTAAATTAAAAGATATTGTCAGTTTATAAATAAACCCAGCTTTATCTCAACTTATCAAGTCATGTAAGATCAAGTTTCCAATGCAAGTAGCCAAAATTTGCAGTTCACACACACACTCTCCTCCCAAGCATGAAGATGGATACAGGACATTGAAAATACCCTCAGTATGACAATGCAAGAGACAAGGGAACATGCAAAGCATCAAGAATCTTTTCGGCAGGTCATCATGACAGTCATTAGTTGCCGTTCCAACTTCACAGCAACGGGTCGTCCACATTATGCTCCGTTCCTGTGCCAGTGAATGTCACACAAAATGCTCCTTACTGCCCAATGTGAACAATGGAATAGACAGGGGTCTCGACAAGCCAACAGCCTGCACAGGTACACTGTGCATGATGGCACCGTCAAAATGCCAACACAAAAGTCTTCCACAAAAAATAGTTTATTGTCGATAGAAGCGGCAGTCACTAGAAAACCAGCAGCCACACATTACTGCATTAAAAGTCGAGAGTATCAACTCATTGCCCCGGGATTTACCCCATATGGCTCGGTCCCTTTCTGCAGGGTGGCCCGCTGAAAGCATCGCACAAAGCACGAACACCATAACTCCTGCAAAGACTCCCAGAAGTCTCAGAGAAATGCAATCGTGAACCGAAAAAGACAATCCAGTCAATTCTGCGACAGGCCGATCGCCATCATTCCAAACATGCATTTCACACTACAACAACTGCAGACATATGTAAAAACATTACAAATGAAATTCACAGCTCATAGTGTCGTGCCACGCACTCAACTCAGTAGCAGGGCGACGGAACCATGCACTACCAATCCAACATGAGGAAAATGTGACCGCAAACCGCAGCCACAAGCATAAACACTCCAGAGGCTTAATGGTTGAAATGTCTATCCACCATGTTGGGAACTGGAAGACGGTGATGTTCTATGAAGGACCTACAACAGGATGCTGTACAGCAAACAATGCTAATTGTTAAGTAAAAAGGTTAATTTTTCCTTTCTTAGAGTATTTCCCCTGTTATTGGCCACTCTTATTGTCATAACACATTACACATAGGTGCATGGGTAAAAGGCTCTTTACAGCAACATTTGTAAAAAAGAAAGTTTATTTTTCAATACAAGACACCTTTCATTATAAAGCTATGATGATTTATCTATTCACCTCTGCTATATTCACATGATCCCAAAGGGCCCTGACACATTTGCAGTAAAGCACAGATACATCACCCAATTGTACAGACCCAGCCAATCTGTCCACCACACCAGCATGTCCTGGGGAAAAGATCCAATAGATGCTCCCTTTCTTTGATGTTTTAATTGAAGCATGTCATTCTGCACCTTTCTCAGCATGCTGTGTGAATCCATTACAATCACAACATGCGTGTGTTCACCCTGCAGCCAACAGAACGCCACTGTGACCGCATCCACCTCCATTCTGCCTAGATGTTGTGGTATTATATGCCAGGCTCTCCTGTACTAAACACCATTTGTTAACCTTCGCACGTTAAATCACTGAAACTGTTTTTCTATATAAGATGATGATAAATCACTGAGTTTGCTTTTCACGATACATCACGGAGTCTTCTTCTTCTGCGTTTATCTGGAGTTTTTTTTTCGGACGTGATTGCGTTGTGCCTGTTTACAGCAGAGCTGCGTTCTTGCGCTGTTAGGCCGACACACCCGACATCTGCAGGCATTTGTTGACCAGGTTAACCTTCCCGGGCATCATCGGAGTCTGATTTTCCTTATTTATCAATTATTCTACCCTTTAACATCAATTATTCTGCCCTTTAACACAGGAATACATAATAATCATGAGTGTATGCTATTAATATTATCTTTCAGAGACCTGGCTTAAACTAAACCTGAAAACAACTACATACAACTAACAATAATTATTTTCTTAAACCAGGCTTATACCTTGAATGGATCTGAATGTTTGTAGGTAATTTCTACACCAAGAATGCATCTGAATTGGTTGGCATTTCGTAAGTTACACACAGACTTTGCATATAAACATATAAAATATTAAGTACACAAGTAAGTAATTTTATGAGACCTATGGTGCTATCTCAATGGTTTGATACAAATTCTGTCCGTATTCCATAGTTGTAGATTCATCTGAATGATAGGCATGGCAAGTGAAGACACTTTTTTTTGGAGTGTCTAATTGGTCATGCGTCGAAGTACACTTGTTCCTGCAGCTAGGCGCTGCCGTCATTTGGAGGTGACAGGTTCGATCCCGGTCGGTAACTATTATAGCTTTCAAATGTTATGTTGTCTGGTGCGTTCTCTAATCTCTACTTCCTTCTTCTCTTTCTATTAGCGCTAAACAATACTATGTGTGTTTATTTGTGAACTGTCTTAGTGGCCTCAAAAGGTTCTCCAATTGATTTCTGTAATGCTACTAGATGCTAATGGTAAGATTAATTCTAAAAAAGAATTTAACATTTTAAAGGAAACAAATAAATACAGAAGAAATCCAAACAATTAAATTACATATACATGACTAAAAACACCAAATTTAACATGTTGAGAGATGAAACACAATAATAATTCAACAGTAAAATAAAACTACAAGTAAAATACCAACATTAAAATAAAAAATATAATTAACATCCAACATTAACACAAATCTAGTAAAACAATTACCTTTAGTATCTTTATCACACATTTTTCATTATTTGTGACATTAACTGCTTCAAAAACTTCACTGTATTTTCCTCTGCCGAGTTTCCGTACCACCTGATAATCATCCTGGTTGCTGAAATGTAAGTATATCTCATTAGCAATCTATTTTTTTTAAATTTAGTTGCATATCATTTACAGAGCATCGCAGCCAAACCCAGCATTTTGTGGCTGTGATTTCTTAGCAAGTCTTTGTTCAGTAGTTTGCCACTGCTTTCTGAACCAGCAATCATACCATTGTGAGAAAACCAATGCAAGGCGGTCTGTTGCCAAATCACCAGCAGCCTGTGTTTCGAACATGGAATTGCATCTGCAACCCCTTTGCCACAGAGCCGACAATATATAACTACCACAAAAATAAAAAGGGCCCTTTTTCACGCCTCGGGTGCAGGTCCCACATTTGTATAGACCAACAGGCACTCTATGGGTACAATGGTTATTACCACTGTTCACCTTTGCTTTCCAGCACATTTCCTGGTAGTGATTTTCAGCTGGGTTGGCCTGGGAGCTGATGTCAATTTTTTTTTATCTGCCGCAATCAATGTGGATTCAAACACATGACCATCGAGTTGGCAGGCAAAGATTCTAGCAATTGCAGCTCTCTACGTGGTAAGTACATTGGCTTATTGGTTTCAATGTCCAGTAATGACAGTACAGCGTTCCTTCTTCTCCCCCAGTGGCTTATCACTGCCATGTCCTGTGTTTTTGTACTTGTGTTCTGTAAAGCTGCCTTACACTTTGTGTATTTTACTTTGTTGTCTCACATTTCCACAGCTTCACTAGAGTTTAACCCATTTGCACCAAATATGTAACACAGAGATTTATCTGGAAAAGGAAAGACAACCAGAATCATATGCTGCTGTTCCACCACCAAACTCTGAATATGCCTTCATTCATGCAAATTTAGCAGACCATTTTGCATTGATTTAATGGTATTAGGTGTTGGTCGTTCAGAAAGCAATGGTAAACTACCGTACGTATAAATTTCCCTGCAAATCACAGCCAGGAAAAAATGCTGGGGTTGATTACAAATTCCTATATAGGTCATACAATTAACTTTTCATGCACTTATGGGCTATGACATGAAGCCAAGTAAAATAGACATCTGACAAAGAAATGTGAGCTAAAGTTCGCCCAGGGGGGAAACCTACTATCTGTTACAATAAATAATTAATGCCACGCTATTCTATGTTAATTTTCAACCGTGTAAGATGCGACTAAAAAACAACAATAAAATATTCAACTGCAGGAAGAAATGTTCATGTCAGTCACCGATATGCCTGCCAATAACTCTATCAAAAAGATCTGCTTAATGTATTTGCTGAAATAACAAACGTCATTTATATTCTTGAATGTGTTTCTCTATAAGAAAACCTGATAAACTGGAACAACAGATAAGATCTGCAAACATGGCACAGCTTCAATGCTCAGTCAATGCAAACATGAATGGATGTGTCACAACTGAAAGATTAAGAGGTATCTTCAGAATGCGAGACAACAAATGCTGCAAGACAAGGCCAGAATTACACTACCAATATATATACAACAGATTCCTACCCCATTTTCTAGTGTTACAAGCACTGACTGGTTAAAGATCAGTAAATCATAACATTATTTGAAGGTTACTAAAATAACATGGAAATAGAGTTATGCCATAACATGTTTTTTATTATTATTTCTGATCGTGGCCGGCTCCATTGCGAAGTTCGTAATTCCTCATACCTAGTTCGAAACACAGTAGCGGACGATTTGGCAATAGACTGCCTTGTATTGGCTTTTTTTATGAAATGGTATAGGTGCGGGACATTCAGAAAGCAATGGCAAACTACTGAATGTAAACTTGTCGAGATATCACAAACAGCAAAAGCATGCTGTGGTGCTATGAGGTCCTGTAAAGGATATGCAACTCACTTTATATGTTTGTGACTGACTATACTAGGAAGTAGGTCACATTGAGTAAATAGGCGTAAAACAACTAAACATAACACGGGAACCACGATACTTTTTTTGCAAATACCAATTGAGAAAACAACTGAATATTCAGGTATCGGGTAATACTTTCCAGGCGCCATGGTAACCTTCACTGAGTACACGTCTGGTTGATTATGAATCCTCTGAAAGATGGAGTTTTAACTCCTTGCATTGGTGTTCAGATCATCCAATGAAGTGAGGTTGGTGCTGAGACTGCTCCCAATCCTAGGAGTGCTGCAAAGCTCTACTTCCCCACGTTAAGATCAGAAACCACAGGAGTACTGAAACTTCACACCTCTGGAGGCATATTATGATATTACCGGTCATGATTCAGCACACATGAACCCCCTGAGATCAGTAATGTTTCCTCCACGTTTTTGCTTCCGAGGTATGTCAGCAGACTGCAGTTCTATGCCCAAACGGAATTAGCTATCCTATTTAACTTTTCTGATATAAAAGGAAGGAAGAAGAAGAAGAAAGGTGTCTCTAATCTTAAGGTAGCTTATAAATTCCTGAATCAAATGCATATACAAAAATCAAAGAGAGGTTCTAGACACGTGGATATGCATAATAATGGATCACGTTTCATAGAAATAACTGCAAATAAATGTGGAAGTCCTAAAGAAGATGGGAATGTAAAAAGCTAATGAAAGAAATACATAAATATTTAAAGACATGACATTCAAATGAAAATCCACGCTGGAAGGAAATGACAGCAAATGATCACGGCTTCAGTACAGACACAAATGAGAAGACACAATGTTTTGGGAGAAGAGACTTCATTACGCTGGGTTTTACTCCATCTTTCTTAGTCCTTACTGCAGAATATCACACCACTTGTTGATAGCACCACACCAGCACAAACTCGAAAGCTGCAGCAATTACCCCAAGGAATCTCAGGGAAAATTGCACTCATGGTCTGAATGATCCAATCTGAAAAAGAACCCACAACCTTCAAAAGGCAAACCAGATGGCTTGACCAATAGTAATGGGTCAGAGAGTACAACAAAAACAAGAGACTAAGTGTTGGAGGTCCACTGCAGCCAATATTCATTATAAAACAGCATTTCATTCACTGATCATAAATACATGTTAACAGTATCTCCGCTAACTACTTTCTTATTATAAAAAACACCAGACAAGACTAACCCCCAGTCCACAACATGTGACTCATAGTCCCAGTATTCCCTGGGCTTATGTGTGTTAACGTCCGAATAAACACGTGCCCTGCTTGGTAAGGGCATTTTGAGGAGGGGATGTGATCTCTGGACAGACTTGCCCCTTCCTGTGTGAAAACTTGTAAACTTTCTTTTGAAGCGCTCTAAAGTGGAGAGCGTGAGACGACGAAATATATCAATGACGGATTTCTTTTCAGGAATGCTGAATGGAAATAGAAACATGGCATGTTTTAAAAATAAGGCAATAATTAGCTTACAGTATGGAAGTAAACACATAATATGCACGTATATGTAACATGAGATGCTGACAATGGTACGAGCACGGTCAGAAAAGGGTTCGTCGTCTTCTGTGTTCATCCGGAATATTTTTGGGCATAATTGTGTTGTGCCTGTTTACAGCAAAGCTGCGATATCTGCATCTTTTGGTCGACACATCCGACTTCTGCGGGTATTTGTTGACTGGGTTAACCTTCCCGTGTGTTTCGTAGGACGGTCAACTGACTGTTGTGTTCACTCCCATCCCAGCTGGACAATTCAGATCATGATATAAGTCAGCTCACAAGAGAAGGCAAGGGCAGACCATGGGCATTTCCCGCCACCCAAGGAAGCTTCTATAATTGATTTATTTGGTTGTTTCAGGATTTGAGGTTTAAAGAATGAGCACAACCCACTACTGCCAACGCTGATTGTATTCTGGTACAAACCTAAGGCCTTGCCCACGTCAGATTGGAAGTTCTAGACTCGAGTTTCGCTCTGGTCTGAGCTCATCAGTAGTGCATATCCCTGACTGGACCTGGGGATTGAACCCTAGATCACTGGCGCGTGAGGCAGGTGTGTAACCCCTAGACCATGCAGCTCACACAAGACCATAATTTTGCACTCGTTAGCTTTAAACTCAAGTGTAGTCAATACATATACTTCTAGTGCACTGGACTGATTTTTGCATGTGAATTAGCTTTCTCTATTACCCGTGTCCCTCGGCATCAGGCAAACCCACTCCAACTTCTGAGGTACTTGTTATATTTATGCCCCCCCCCTCCCCCCAAGTCAAGGATGAGAAGTCAACATTTTAGTCCAACTGACAGTGTATGGTTTGAAACCACTACCTCGGCATCAACACACCGGATGGATGATTAAGAAGGAGTGCTCTTATAAATTGGGTTATGCTGATCTACACTTTGCATGTAAAGATGTTGACATCATATTGAAGGGGTTAAAGACGCAGTTTGTAATCTGGCATACCATGTTCGAAACACAGCTGCTGGCGATTTGGCAGCAAACCACCTGGTGTTGGTTTTTATAAAAAAGGGTAGGAGTGCCAGTCATTCAGAAAGCAATGGCAAACTACTGAATGTAAATGTGCCAAGAAATCACAAACAGCCAAACAATGCTGGGGTTGGTTGTGATGTCCTGTAAAAGATATGCAACTAACTTTCATATAAATAATAATGCTGTTTAGTGGAGAATGATTGCCTCTTTCAAATACGTTAATGAAAATATAACATTATATGCAACTATAAGAGGGAGTCTCTGTGGCCAAGCCGTTTTGACTCATGCTCCGAAGGTTGTGGGTTCGATTTCAGGCCACGTCCTTCGGTTTACGAGTTAAATGTTTCGGAGACTCCTGTGGGTCATCGCTAAAAGCTACGGAGTTCGTGCTTTGTGCGACGCTTTCCGTGCTGCGGAAAGAGACCGAGCCATATGGGATAAAACCTGGTGCAATGAAGTCGACCCTGTCGACTTTTAAGCGACTATGCAACTATAAGAAAGAGACTGTTCTTTGGTCATATAATGAGAAAAGAGGTATTGGAGAACGTGGATTTGCAACTAACTTCCATATAAATAATAATGCTGTTTAGTGAAGAATAATTGCCTCTTTCAAATAGGTTAATGAAAATATAACATTATATGCAACTATAAGAAAGAGACAGTGTTCTTTGGTCATATAATGAGAAATGAGGTATTGGAGAACGTGGATGTGTGGATGACCATGATGACTGGAAATATTAGAGGTAGAAGAGGCAGGAGGCAACGGACATAAATTATGCTTGATGGTACAAGATGTTATAAACAGGACTGATCCAGAAAACCATGGGTCATAATCTACGAAGAGACATGACAAACTACACCACTTTGCAAGACATGATGATAAGTGGAGAAGCTTTGGAACCAGCACCATACCCTCAATAAGAATATTACATGGTGGCATAAACACTTGAAACAGGGTATTTTATCTTTTTTCGCTATTAAAGTTAATGACATATTCATATACAGTTAGTAAAATCTCCCCGGGAAGGTTAACCCGGTCAACAAATGCCCGCAGAAGTCGGATATGTCGGCCTAATGGCACAAGAACGCAGCTCTGCTGTAAACAGGCACAACGCAATCACATCCGAAAAAAACTCTGGATGAACGCAAAAGAAGAAGAAGAGGAAGAAGTTAGTTAGTAAAATCTTCTCAAGCAAAGTGAAAACTGGTTTTAAGTAACCTACGCTTCTCTAATCTAAGCCACTGATTGTTATTTTTTATATATATATATCCTACTGATTCCAATATTCTCAATATTTTCTAAATTAGAATTACTTATTAATAGTATAAATATTAAATACAAGACCTCTACTATTGTACTCAGTTATTTTTATTTTACAATTAATTATTTTTACATGTTTGGAATTCAATTTTCCAATGGAACTAACTAAACTAAACCAATGCATTGATAAATTATTTATTTAATATTATTTTCCCCAGCAATTAAATTAAAGTGAAGAAAATGACAACAGCATGTCAACTAATTTGTAGGAAACATTTTTGTTACAAAACCACCAAGTAATACATGTTTTATTGTATTCAATATCTGAATATGATAATATCTACTCAGTCCATAAAAAAATTCCATTGTGTTGTTTTTTAAGTTAAGAAATCGCTACCCTCATCTCACTAATGAATCCGAATCCATTCGTGTTTTTTCTAGGATTATGTCACTGCCAAAGCTTACTTTACTACAAGCTAAGCAGGCTGCTCTCTATGTTGATAAGAGACTCCTCAAACAATATCTGCCGCCACGTGATGGACTCTGGTCCATCTGCAGTCAGATTGACAATTCTCTGCAGTATCTTCTATTGACAGAAAACGCCGGGTGTAACAATTGACAACCGATGATTACGATAATAATATACCGCACTTGCAGGTCTTTTTTCAAAGAAACAAGGGACAGAAACACATATTATTGGTCATGGATGGACAACTCAGATTTTCCCTTACCACAATCATGTTATACAAGCTATGTGGAAAGAACTGCAGCATGTGTTGGTCTCTATAATACTACATTTTAGAACAATTTTACACAATATGGCGACCGTCGCTGCTCTCAAAGAAAACGAGGCTAGAAGACCTTGCGTTTCCGGTTTGGCTCTAATCATCAGCATCATCAAGCGCCGTGCTGTCAAGCGAAATAATGAGCATGAGAGGTGAAAGGGGTATGACATGGAGAATGAGTGGCGTCACTGGGGTTGGTGTCACCCAGTGCGGTAAACTCTTGGTGTCACCCAGTGCGGTAAACTCTTGGTGTCACCCAGTGCGGTAAACTCTTGGTGTCACCCCTCTAGACTTTCACCATGGTCTTCTTCCGAGTGTTCCTGTACCATATATAATCGCATATAGTAATGTTTGTAAAATAAGTCAAAAAGTTAATAAGGACATAAGAAAGAAAACAAATTGAACAATGTAACTTCAATACTTCAGGTAAAACATAAATAAAGAACTTCGACAAACTCGAACAAAGTTAAATTTTTGTTATTTTGCTATGTCTGCTTTGTCAAATTTGCAATTTTCTTATTTTGGTGTCACCCCTTGATGGTGTCACCCGGTGCGGCCCGCACCCCCGCACCCCCCTAGTGACGCCCCTGAGTAACACGGAAATTTATTTATATATTTATATTACTAATAAAAATTACAAGTATTCGTTAACTGGTGCCTGAGCAGAAAAGAAGACTAAAATCGTATAACAGAGCCAAGGAATTATAGGGGAACTAAAGAAATACCAGGGGATTAAAAGGCGTTGAAAAGAGGCTGGTGCTAGGTACAACTTTTATCATTTTATCATAAAACACATTAAGAAAAGTTTTTAAAAGCATAAGTAGATATTACTTTCTTTTGATCCCACATATCAAACGAATAGAGAGAGAGAGAGAGAGAGAGAGGAGAGAGAGAGAGAGAGGAGAGAGAGAGAGAGAGAGAGAGAGAGAGAGAGAGAGAGAGAGAGAGAGAGAGAGAGAGAGAGAGAAAGAGTCCTAAAACACAAGGAGAAGATAATTAGAGAGACAGATAAATAATATGGGGAAGATATACAGGAATCTGCACTAAATGACACAAGTCCCGAGGGCTTCGCGAGAGTTTGTGAAGGACCTGTGTCTCATGGGGTGGGGGATAAAACGAAGAAGAAGGGAAAGCTTTTAAACCAGCAGCAATCTGAGTATTGGCTATGGATGAGGCGTTTCAATAAAGAAACTGGGTGGGACAAAGAGAATTAACTGATTCAGTATCGAAGGATGATATATCGCCACATGGGACCTCCCATTTGTACAGTAGGACGATACATCGCCAAGCTAGGATCATCGGGTTATTTCTTTTGTTTCTTGGTATCTTCTGCAATTTCGATGTTCATTCATTCATTCAGTAGCATGTCTTCTGCAGAACCTCGCTCCTATAACGACTATACGGAAAACCTCTCGGACATAAGCAAGTTGCCCCGCGTCGGATACACCCATCGGGAGACCATCTGTCATGTCCTGCACACATCTTCTCTTTGATTTTCCTCTTCTTCTCTTCGCGGGCATATACCCCTCCATTATTGTTCTCTTCAAACTTTCATGACGTTTCAAGTGACCAAAATATTTCAATTTTCTTTGTTTTATCGTCTTTAGTAGCCAACCTTCTTCGGTATTCAGATCTTGTCGTATGGATACATTTATTCTTATTTGTATCCAAAACATTCTCAGAACTCGTCTATAACATTTATATTCAAAGCATTTATGCGCTGTTCAGCTTCTTTAGTAAGTGTTCAGGTCTCACAAGAGTATGTTGCAATGGGAAAGATGCATGTCCTTAAAATCTAATTTTTGTAGGTCTATCTGTCCCATGCCACAATTTATTCAGTTGTTTAAGTTTTGAAGAGTGATAGATGTTCGTCCTTTAATTTCTTTCACTGTGTCACCATTATTAGCAATTAATGACCCAAGATATTCGAAATTTTCTACCACCTCCAATTTTTCCTCATTAACATATTTTTTTCCCTCCATATTAGTTTTATATGTATGCGGTATCTTTGTTTTTCCTATGTTAAGATATAAGTTACGATTGTCACTATTCTTTAGTGTTGAGGTTATTAGTTTTCAATGTTCAGTTAACGAAAATTAACATGATAATACTTGTTCTTTTGATTGTGTATCATGTTTGGTCCAAACCTAATTTTTGTTTGGTTCTGAATCAGTTAAGCTGAATGAAGTTGAAAGTGCGTTCTTATTCAGTAGGAAGTTGCAATCAACTTCAACATCTATTGGCTGTTTTTGATTTACTAGGCAATGTTAGTTCTGCAGTTTTCATTGCTTTATGAACGGCGACGTCTCATACCATCGAAATCAACGCAGAGACCACAAATAATTCCGAATCCTCAACTCAGTATGACGGGAATTATGAAACTGTGTGTGTCTCTATCCCCTAAACCACAACGCCGGAGTTTTAATAGCTACGAGTTCGTTAATGTTAATATCGTCATCATCAATAACTTGAGTATAGAGGTTGACATGTGGTCGAGTGACTTGTCTGCAACATATAATTTGCCAAATGATACTTAGTATAGAAAGTGTGTGCGTCAGGAATGTTTGTCCCGTCCACGACTTTTTTAACCAACCATCCATCCATCATGTGCCATGCCGATAAGCGTGGGCGGTCATGTTTTGCCATCTCACTCGATCACCAGAGTCGTGGAACAGCTCCGTGTTTCTGTCTCGATCATGCCACGTGGCCAAGCCATCCAGGTATTTACTTCTCGTAAAAAATTACATTTACTTCTCGGGTAGCCAAACAAGAACACTACGCAGGAAGCCAAAGAAGATTGATAAACCAACACAGAACTGGTGTCGTTAGCCGCTACACGCTGCGGGATTTGCTGAGGAGGGGATCCGAGCACTTATGGACTGAATGGTTCGATATGCAATGAGGATGATCTGTCGACTAACTAACTAACTAACTAACTTCTCGGTCTTCCCCTCGGTCTTTCCCTTTCGATCTTGCCAGTTGTCACTAAGTTCTCCAATGCATTTCTTCTCATAAAATGCCCAAATAATTTTGACTGTCTACGTCTAATGCCTCTAATCAGTTTACATCTTCATTTGTTTCTTGAAGGATTTGTTCATTGGTTTTTCTGTCTGTCCGTGGTATTTTTTTGCATTTTCCTCAGAAACCACATTTGTACAACCATCAGATGGTTTTCAGCTTTCTTGCTCATTGTCCACGCTTCACATCCATACAAAAGTACAGATTCTATGTAGCACTTCAACACTCTTTTTCTCGTTTCAGTTGATATCTTTTTGTTGGTCGGTATGTTTTTCATCTTGCAAAAGGCTACCTTCGCAATGGCAATTCTTCTTCTAATTTCTTCAAGGCAGTTCCCATCAGATGTTGTGACTGTTCCGGGATAACTGTAGCGATTCACTTGTTTAAGAACATGCCCATTTACTTGTATATTACATTGTGGTATTTCCTTCTTCCCAGTGATGACCATAATCTGTGTCTTCTTACAATTCACTTCTAACCCTAGTTGTTCACTGTGTGCAACAACCGCATCTACTAAATGTTGCAGGTCATGTTCATTGTCTGCAATCAATACTGTGTCATCTGCATATCTAATGTTATTGATGCTTTATCCCCCAATGTTGATTCCTTCAATATCTTCTATATTTCTGAAAATATTTTCACTGTGCAGGAAAAAAAGATCTTGAGACATTACACATCCCTGCCTAACACCTCTCTTAATAGGCTGATATTGACCTACTTCATTATCAATTTTTATGGCAGCTTATTGTTTCCAGATATATGTTTTTTACAAGTCTAAGATCTTTCCCATCAATTTGCAGATCTTCAAGCATCCTTATCATGTCGACATGTCTCACTTTATCAAAAGCCTTTGTGTAGTCAATAAAGCAAAGGTGTAGATCTTTGTTTACTTCTATAGAACGTTCAATTACTGTTCTCAGTAAATACTCAGCATTTACTGTACCATTTCCTTCTAAAAACCCACAATGTTCTTCTCCTATTTCAGGTTGTATCTTCTTCCTAACTCTTTGCATGATAATTCTTAGCAAAATCTTCGTGATGTGACTCATTATACTAATTGTTCAGTGATGATCACATTCCAAGGCTCCTGATTTCTTTGGGATTGCAATAAATACAGTGGTGCATAATTCATGAGGTATATTTTTAAATGGAAGTTTTAAATAAAAAATCATGAAATGTGCAAATTGGGAATTAAAGTACACGGATAACCGATTACGACAGCTGAATTTACAAATGACCAGACCGCAGTTAGAGAAACTGAACAGTCACTCCAGAAATTAGAAGAAATAAGTCAGCAATTGTGAGAATAAATCAAGACAATGCTAGCATTGTCACTCTTGGTGAAACCTCACTTCAAGAGATGGAATCATATACCTATTTATGTACAAATGTAAAAAAAAGGGGGTGGGGGGATCACATAAAGATATCAGAATAAGAATACAGAAGTCCAGAGAGGTTTTTATAGCACTAGGAAATTTGTGGAAGTCAACAGAAATTAAACTTGGCGCCAAACTTCAAATATGCTAAAGTTATAGCAACACTGCTGTATGAATCGGAAACACGAAGAACAACGAAAACAGTTACACATTGCAAACAATTACACCCAATTAGTTGCACGTCCTTCACATGACGTAGCAGTCAACCCCAGAATTTTGGCTGTTCGTGATTCCTGTGTAAGTTTTATGTTCAGTAGTTTGCCATTGCTTTCTGAACGAACGGCACCTATACCTTTTTCGAAACAATTACAAATATAAAACAATTACAAGTAGCCAACAATTAGAAATAAACTACCAACATTCACTGTCTTCTGTGCAAAACAGAATAAATAAACTGGTATAACAGAATAACCAATGAACAAAGAGATGAAGAAAAGGTGCTGGCACTGGATAGGACATACATTGAGAAAACATGACAATAGTATAACCAGAAAGGTCGTTGTCTGTAATCCAAAAGGCAACATAAACCGAATAAGACGTAACAACACAAGGGGACGAGAAGTTGAAACAGAAATAAATAGTATGGGCAGGACATGGGACACAGCTACAAGATAGGAGGGCTTGGGGTGAGTTGATTGAGGGGCTAGGCCCCACTGGAGGATAATGGGTGAAAGAAGAAGAAAGAAGAAGCAAGTAAACTACCCCTGTTCTCGCCATAAGGCGTATTGAGTATATAGTAAACAAAAATAAATAAACCACAAAGTAAAGGTCTCTGTAACATGCATAAGTGGCAATAGGCATGTGGAGCTAGGCCCATATTCTTATAGACCAAACGGTACTAAGTGGGTGACTTCACTTCCCAAAACAATTCATGATAAGTAAAACTTCGATTAACCGCCACTCGTTTAACCGTCAGTTTCTGTTATCCATCGTCGTCTTTAAAAAAAAAGTTGGGGGAAAGAGATACAACATAAAGGACGCTATTTTCAATGTCGCTACTGCCTGGGCTGACCTTACAGTGTCTAAACTAAAAGAATAGGTGGAATAAACTCTTGCATGAACCTATTGACGAAACTGAAAGAATTGAGACTGTTAGTGTTGACGACATTTTGCAACTGTGCAATAATGTAGGACTAAACAGTGAAAACATTACGCCAGAAGAAGTAACAGATTGGTTGGAATGTGACAAATGGGCTGGAGGCTTCGAAATTTAGAACGATGATGAAATTGTTTCTAGTGTGACTATCATTGAAGAAGAAGAAGAAGAAGAAGAAGAAGAAGAAGAAGAAGAAGAAGAAGAAGAAGAAGAAGAAGAAGAAGAAGAAGAAGAAGAAGAAGAAGAAGAAGAAGAAATTGATGACGACGAAGGATCAGTTCTTAACCAAAAACCTACAACTAGCCACTCAGAAGCAGAAATAATGTTATCAAAGTTCATTGTCTGGTTTGAAATGCTAGAGGGGGAAAATGGAACACAGATCCTACTTGTGTGTAAGATACGGAACATCTCCGTACAGAAAGGTCGAGCCTCAAAGTCACACAAAGAGATGACAGTTTATTTTAAAGTAACGTAGTTTTATAGTATTACATTTCATTTCTGTCCATTACTACTCTTATATTGAAGTTTATATTGATAATTTGGTAAAAGTAACTACAATATGCATGTATTATTCACTTTTAACGGATTTTATTTCCATTTTCGTATCAAGCCTGCAGTGAAATCAGGTTATTGTAATATGTATTAAGAGATGTATGTTATCCGTCTATTCGGTTATCCGTCACAGCCCTGGTCCGGACGTTGACGAGTAATCGAAGCTTTACTGTACCATTTTTAGGCTAGATCCAAGCATCGAGCTGACTTGAAGGGGATTAGACTCCAGTCCGGTGCCGTGTTTGGTGATTACAAAGGGAAATAAATACAGTCAGCTTAATACTAGTTATTATTTCCCCTTTGTATAGTAAACAAGCCTCTTGACAAACCTTTACGCATTTGGTGCTACACTCATATTTGTATAGACAAATAGACACTCCGTGGGTGATGTGGTCAGAATCACGCCAGCCGCCTTTCCTTCCCAAGACACTTATATTACACAATGTTTAAACAATCGCGCAGACAAATGGTTGTTGCAGGATCGCTTGTGACTTCTTCCAGACAGACAGACAGACAGACAGACAGACAGACAGACAGACAGACAGACAGACAGACAGACAGACAGACAGACAGACAGACAGACAGACGGACATACAGACATACAGACGGATGGACGGACAGACAAACACAGACAGACATATGCACGGACAGACAGACAGACAGACAGACAGACAGACAGACAGACAGACAGACAGACAGACAGACAGACAGACAGACGCACGTACGGACTGGCGGGCGGGCGGGCGGACGGATGGATGGATGGTTTAGGTAGGTAGATAACTAGGTAGGTAGGTAGGTAGGTAGATAAGTAGGTAGGCAGGTAGATAGGTAGGCAGGTCGGTAGGCAGGCTGGTAGGCAGGCAGGCAAGTAGATATGTAAAAAAAAAAACGATTACAATTGTAACGATGTAAACGTAATGCACAGGGCTTTGTTTAAATTAAGTTAGCCCATAGCTTTGAAAACTGACAAACAAAAATGAAAACAACGGGTAGTCTAGATACACAGACAGTTGTTTTTACAACCCATGAACCCCACATTTAACTTTTTACTGCATGCGCTTTTAAAGGAACACGAAAGGTCAAAACGTTGTCCTGTCGCCTATAACGAAACAATTCAAGGCATACACCTGGCGCAGGCGACAATTCAAGATGTTGTTAATGTCCTGTCTAAACGTACTTCCTCTTTCTGCACATTTTCCTGCCCCGCCACACAAATGTTAAACACACGGACGTGATCATTTATCTTACATTCCACACAGACCAGAATAATCGTCAGATTAAGGCGGCGTGTTCGTTTGTGTACGTATGTGCGTGTGTATGTGGGTGCGTGTGTATGCATTGTACCAGCAGCTGAAAGGTAAAACGAAATCTCTGCAAACAGAACTAATTACAAAACCCTTTGACTGTTCCGTTGTGTGTATGTATGTGTGTGCGCCTGTCTATTGTGCTGCCAAGAATAGGCAACTCAGGAGTACAGACAAGAGCAACACAATATATTTTCTCATGCGTTTTTAAATATTAGCATGTCCTTTCAAGGTTGATTTGCTAGACCATTTTAAGTTAAATAACTGCCTTTGCTGTATGAACGAGAAGTCAAAGTTAAAGTACAAATGACCGATGTGTGAAATGAACCCACTAATGGCGATTAGTCTAATGCACAAATCAAAGCTGTAAATTACTCTGGTTGACCGTTGCTTAAGGTTACCACATAACTACATCTGTTCGACTAAAATGTTGACTTCCTGTCCTTCAGAAGTCGGAGTGGGCTCGTTTGATGGCGAGGAACACTAGTAGTAGGAAAAGCTAATCCACACACACAAATCAGCCCAGTGCACTTGCAGTAGTAGCATATGGACAACGTTTGAGTTCAAAGGCAGCTAAAGCAAGCGAACAAAACAAACTATATCTGTCGACCTTGCATTCTATATTTGTACTTACTATTATTGAAATATTTTCCACAATCCCACATCACTACAATACTGTGGCTTATGGGTGGTGACCGCAATTTCTCAATCCAGACAATCCGTGCTCCATGTTAGCCTCACGTGATTTTGAAGCAGTCTGGTTTGCGTTCATATTCACACCAACCCTATGCTACCAATCTCAAACTTGGACATTATCCAAATCACACTTTCGCAGCAGGTCAGAACACGTGTTCTTAAACATCCGTTGTGCTGATGCCGGTGTAAGTGGTTCAACCCCTACACTGGAAAACTGGACTAAAATGTTGACCTGTCGTCCTTGACTTTGAGACGTAAATTACAAGTACCTCTGAAGTCGGAGTGTGTTCGCCTGATGGCTTGGGACATTGTTAATAGGGAAAGCTAATCCATATGCAAAACGAAGTCTATCACTACTATAAATAGTGTGTATAGACTACGCTTGAGTTCAAAGAGAGAGAGAGCGAAAAAAGCACGTTCGATAAATCAACACTTGTGAGATGAGATGCCTCAGTCAAAGACTGAAACATAGAGGCCGGAGGTCTGCCTCAAGATAGAAGACCACCGGGAAGAGTGGTCAACCTCAAGTAGATTAGAGGTAATACAGTGCCCCGATATAAGGGCAGGGTAGGTGATAGAATGGGGGACTATTAACTAGTTCTCTCATGAGACACGGAGACGTCGACCAGATAGTTAGCACTCTGGTCACGACAGAATCACGCCTACGTGATAGCCACGATTGCCACTCAATAGGAGACAGCTAATATAAGCGTGCTAAGTGTAACGGCACGCAAAAAGCCGAAGGACGCATCAAGGTCCTTCCGCGTGCTGTGTAGCCACGCGAGTAGGAAAGTCAGACTGGGGACTGACTTCGTAGCGAGCAGATCGTTTAGTGTTGATAGGAGTTTTGTGTAGCCAAATAGATAGAGATTAGCAATAGGGTTAGGAAACTAGTGATAGGCAATTCTGTGGCTTTGTGTGTGATTTGATAGCGACTGTTTTGTAATTGTAAAGAGCCAACGGCAATAAAATGTATCATTCATTTCCTCTCACACGACTTGCAAGTTTCTTGTGTGGTGTGGGAGAAGTAATCCGATGATGCCTGAAACATTGGTTGTTGACAGGCGAGGATTAATGTGGTGTCAGAAGTGTGGCTTGGACAAATGTTCAAGCTATTACACTTACCCACGGCTCTAGACTAGGTTACGAATAAGAAATTACAGGTCTAATTTATGTCAGTGACTGATGACGTGTGCAGACTAGAACGAGTTGCGAGCTAAACTGTGCCTATCGTGACAAAATAATGCTTATTTGTGTTTATTAAAATATTATGTACTTAATCACGTGTTCTTCAAAGTTGTAAGTATTCGATATTATTATTTCTTTCATTTATTTATGTAATTATTGATTTGTTTATGAATAACTATCAATTATGATTCATGGCGGAGCGATACACATGCCAGCAACATTATCGATTTTTGCAAGCTAAAAATAGCGCTGCGCCTCTGACGTATTACGATTGACAAGCAGTTGTTCTACGCCATTCGCATTCAGCATCTGATTGTTTACAAATCGTCAAGCTGCTGCCCGCCTGAATCTGTGCTTTATATTAACTATTATTTGTTTATTTAAGTTAGTAATTGAATATATTTAGTTATTTAAACATTATTATTATATTTTTATTTATTTGAAAGCAGTTATTGAATTTTTTTCGTACTTTTTCTATTTGTTTACCGTCACGATGGCACTACTTTTGGCCATGCAAATTAGACTTGGTCTGCACAACACTTCCATAGATTAAACTAGGTTAGTAACGAAAGGCATAAAACGGTAGAACGAAGACAGGACATTGACAATTTAATATTAATTAAACTATATTCTGTTTGTCCGTGGGCATGTCATTGTGATTGTACTAAATTGTCGAGAATATTATATGTCGTTTACTATTTGTTAATTGTTGCTGCTCTGTGAACCAGGGTGAACAACAGCTGATTAGAAAACTCGTGTGTATGCCGAAGTGCCAAACGAGGTGACCTGTGTTACCGGATTGGTGTTCCTGATTCTCGGGAACATTAAGTTGAGTATACTCAATATATTTGGCATGCAATGTGATTAATAGTGCATCTCTTTTTCAGCGTGTGATGCATTAGCATATTTTTGTGCTCTGTTTTTCAGGATAAAATTTTCCAGGTTATAAACTAAGAGTACAAGTTGTAGTGCTCAGAGATTAAGGAACATAATATATCTAAGATAAATAAGTGAATAATCTAAGATAAATAACCAAATACATAATCTCCCAACAACATGGCAACGTTAGAGGACTTCATAAAAGCTGGTAAGGAATTACAATACACAGGGAAAGACTTAGAACAATATGCTGATAAGAAATTTAAGGAGGCAAAAGATGAACGTGCACGAAAAGAAGATGCGGAGAGAGATGAACGTGCACGGGAAAGACAACACCAAAAGGAGATTGCAGAACTAGCTGAGATAACAAAACAAAAACAGCTAGAACATGATAAGGAGATTAAGCTAAAACAGTTAGATCAAGAGAAAGAATTAAAGCAAAAGCAATTAGATCAAGAGAGGGAACTAAAGCAAAAAGAGATAGATGAAATGGCAAGAGTGAAGGAAAAACAAATACAAGTAGAATCAGAGACACAGTTAAAGATGAAAGGTATGGATGTAGACTCACACGCAGAGATCTCTGCTACTAAACTAAAAAGTCAACAAGAAGAAAATAAGTTCAACAAATACAAAAATATTATCAAACCATATTGTAAAGAAGATTCCATATCAGCCTGGACAGAAAATGTCGAGTATCAGTTTAAATACCACCAAGTTCCAATAGAGATGTGGGCTATGATTTATATGAAGAACCTGAGCGGTGAGCCCCTTAAAGTGATAGAATCAATACCAACTGATCTTAGATCTAACTATCAGTACATCCATGATAGGATAATGCAACACTTTTTACTTGATGCCCCTGGGTATCAGGTTCAGTTCTCAAATTTAAAACCAAAACCTAGTGAGACTTTCATTGATTACGTCTCAAATGTTCAAAGTGTACTAGATAGGTGGCTTAAAGCAGCTAACATAGGAAAAGACTTTGACAGACTTAAAAATTTAATAGCCATGGATAAAGTCATATCCACTATACCATCTCCGTTTGCTAAATTCTTGCAGCAGTCAGACATTGAGAACATAGCACAATTTGAAAAGAAAGGCTCTGCATATTTTTCTTCAAATAGAGATATTTTTAAGACTTCAAATGACTCTGAAGTAGTTTCTTTTGTAAAGGACCAACCTAAAAAACTATCAAAGTAATAGAAAACCATTTCATAGAGTCGACAAGAAAGATAGGAAAGTGTCAAAATGTATCTACTGTCAACTTTTGCATGACACTTATTCTATGTGTGATAAATCGCCAAACTATCCGGCACATCTTGAAAATGTTATTAAGAAGCAACAAAACAAAAGATCTGCATACAGGCGTGCAATCAAATGCTTCTTTTGTTCCAGCTACGGCCATTATTCAAATAAGTGCCTGGGCCGCCAACGTATGAAAGCCAACAATGCTATTTTGATTGATACATCTTCTGATAGTGGTAGTGAGACTGAGTGTGAAGTTGAAAATGAATTACCTGTTAACCAATCTGAAGATGTGTGTTGTGTAAACGATATATTAAGCTTTGACAGTTGTGAACGATGTCACCAATTTCATGCAGACGGAAAATTAGAATGTGGACATACAGTACCATTCTCAACTGAGAATGTAAATGCAGCATTAGCCTCCAGAGGCAATTTGGTGTTCCACAATGCAATGGTCAACGATTGACCATGCCAATGTTTGCTGGACAGCGGCAGCACCCTCATTGGTCTTAGAAAGGAACTGGTGAGTCCAGGTGATTATACAGGCGACTCTGTCAAATGCCGAACCTTTTCGGGTAACATTGAAATTTACCCTTTGGCCAAAGCCCGTATTAACACTCCTTTCCTTTCTGGTACCTTTACTTGTGCAATACTTGACAACCCTTGTACTGATTTAATTTTGGGTTGCTTACCCCAATTGAAACAATGTACTAGCGATGAAATAGCTGCATGGGAAAAATTAAATGTAGCTAATGCAACAACCAGAGCAGACGCTATAAAACATCAAGACACACTACAAAATGAGAGACTACTGTTGCCTTCCCCAACTAGCACGGATGATACCACCAGACAAAAATTTATAGAACAGCAGAAAGCTGACCCTAGTGTGTCTCCATATTTAAAATTATTGAAAGAAAGAGCCAAAGTGACAAAGAACGCATCATGGTTTTTTAGACTTAATAATGGCATTCTTACTAGGTATTATACAACTGGTAACCATGAGATTCAGCAAACGGTGTTACCTGTACAACACCGCCTAACTGTGCTAAAGATTGCACATGAGTCACCGTTTGCTGGTCACCTTGCATACGACAAAACCAGGGCCAGAATTCAGGCTCATTTTTATTGGCCAGGTTTTTGCAATGATATAAAATTATTTTGTCGTTCTCGTAATGTCTGTCAACAATAAGTACGTAAGGGTAAACATCCTACAGCTGAAGTACAACCTTCTACACTGGCTTCTAGGCCATTTGAAAGTGTGGCGGTAGATATTGTTGGACCCCTGAATCAGGTGTCCAGCAAAGGAAATCGCTTCATATTAACGATGGTCGACCTATGTTCAAGGTGGGTTGAGGCAGTAGCTTTGAAATACATCACCTCCAAAGACGTTGCCAATGTATTTCTACACCTGTTCTCACGATTCGGATTTCCACGTACCATCTTATCCGATCGTGGAACTCAATTCATATCGGCTGCAACACAAGCCCTTACAAAAATGTTAGGGATTAAACAGCATTTTACAACAGCGTACCATCCAGCCAGCAATGGGATAGTAGAGAAAATTAACGGAGATCTTAAGCATATGCTGGCTAAGGTGACAGCAGAAAACCCAGCTGATTGGGATACACTGTTACCAACAGTGCTGTTTGCCTATCGGGAGATTATCCATACAAGCACGGGTTTCTCACCGTTTGAATTAGTATACGGGGCTAACCCACGTGGACCCCTAACCATTTACCATCAGGTAATAACTAATTCCATTGAAATTCCAACCCCAAAAACACCTTATGAAATGGTGACAGAAACACGAGACAAAATCATGAAATCGTGTATATAGCTAAGGCAGCTTTGGAGAGGAAGGGTCAAATCTACCGCCAATACGCAAACAAAGGTGCGAGAACAATTGATCTTGAACCAGATCAAGACATACTTTTGTTACTTCCAGACAAACGAAATTTATTATTGACCTCATGGCAAGGGCCATTCAAGGTGGTGCGTAACATTTCAGATGTTGACTATGAAATATCGATAAACGGACACTTAAAGATATTCCATGTCAACATGCTGAAACCTTACTTTTCACGACAAGAGACAGAAGTAGAGACAGACGAACACAGTGCACCCACACCTAGTGATCAGACGACAGACATACACAACGCAACTACACTAGTTAGCGAGACTGGCAAATCCGACGATATCCATACACCTAGTGAGCTTACAGAATACGCACTTAGCACCACCACCGTACTGAATCAGGTAGACGACGACGGAATGGAACTACCTGTTCCTATTGTAGACAAGACTGCGACATTAGATAGCATACGGATAGAACAGGGACTAACAGACAGTCAACGACGACAATTAGTAGAATTAGTAACGGAGTATAAAGACATATTTTCTGACATTCCAGGTAGGACGGACAGAATCGAGCACTCCATTCTTCTTTCGGACTCTAAGCCTATCAAATGCAGGCCGTACTCTATCCCACTCAGCTATAGAGAAAGTCTAAATAAGGAAATTCTTAATTTAGAAGCTAGTGGGATCATCCAGAAATCCACATCTGAGTACTCCTTTCCAATCGTCCTAGTTAAGAAAAAAGACTCCACAATTCGTTTGTGTGTGGACTATCGAAAGCTCAACAACGTCACTAAGATCGACGCAGAACCAATTCCTTCCTGCGAAGATCTTATTCTTGACATGTCCACCTCCAAAATCTTTTCTAAATTAGATCTTACTAAGGGATATTGGCAGGACCCTATGCAAACTCAATCCATTCATCTTACTGCTTTTTCAACACCTTTAGGACTGTACGAGTGGCGTTTTCTTCCTTTCGGACTTCGAAACGCTCCTGCCACTTTCGTACGCTTAACTAGAGATCTACTTCATGGAGTGACGAATACAGTGACTTATATAGATGATATATGTGTCCATACTGATGACTGGACAACACACCTACTGAAACTAAGACATGTCTTTGATAGGTTGCGACTCTTCGGTCTCACTGTCAAACCGAGCAAAGTCGAATTGGGCCTAAAAGAAATTGATTTTTTGGGTCATGTCATTTCACAAGGTCAACTTAAGACTGACAATAGAATTATTACAAAAATTATGAACCTGACCATGCCTACCACAAAGAAGCAGGTCAGAAGCCTTTTGGGATTAGTAAATTACTATAGAAAAATTCATACCAAACTTAGCGGAAATTACAAGTGTATTTTCCAATGTTTTAAAAGCATCTGTAAAATTAGATGTCAAAGATGCATTATTAATTTCTGCATTGTCAAAATTGAAAATCCTGTTTAGTAATGTACCAATCCTTCGCTTGCCTAATCCTAGGCTCGTTTATTATCTTAGGACAGATGCCAGCAGAATCTCCATCGCTGCAGTACTAGGCCAATTTTATGATGGCATCTTCCATCCGATTTGCTACGTGAGCCGTAAGATCACACCTGCTGAGTCCAGATATTCCATATCAGAGTTGGAAGCCCTAAGCGTCATCTATGCGGTGAGAAAGCTCCATCGATTTCTAGCGGGTGTTCACTTCGTTGTCCAGACTGACAACTCCCCAATCACGGTCATACAAAGTGGTGTGCATCGGAATGACCGTATATACAGGTGGTCGCTAATACTACAAAACTATACTTTTAGTATAGAGCATATTAAGGGTAAGGACAACATTCTGGCTGATACCCTTAGTCGACCATCTGAGGTAGAAATACCGGAGATTCCACATAAGAGTGTAGAGTAATCGATGTTAAATTAGTACATTAGAATATTCTATGTGAGATATTTTACGAATACATAAACATTATGTTCTGAACCATGTACTAAGAACAGTGAACTACCATGTGTCCGTAGACTTCAACATAAGAACTGTGCTTCGAAAACAAGTATATCACCGTGTGAACTGAGACAGCTCGTTACTAACTAAGCTCCATATGTGTTCCGGTGAATCATTTGTGTTAAGCAGAGAAAAACAGTGTCAGAACAGTACATAAATATACACGTGGACACGAAAATACTGGTCTACGACACAAGCGTACTCTACAGGTGCAATACCCATAGGACAACAGTATGACTGTGTAATGTGTTTAATATACCCAGGACAAGTGTGAATATATAGTATGCCAATGAAAGCAATTTCTGAACATTAGGGCAACGACTAACCTGAGTAATTTAAATACTATGTATATATAAACTTATTGTGATATGTATTATAACATTTTAATATAGTGATAAATTATAGGTAGATTATGTCACTTTAATTTACATTTAGATTTAGACAATATAATAGTTTTCATTGTTTAAGTAGTTTAGATAGGATTAATTAAATAGATCATTAATTTACCCACTTACTTACCTTAAAAGTAGAATAGGATATTAATTTAAACGTAATAACAGCTAATTATAAACTAGAATAAAAAGTTTAGATAGTATTAGTACCATTTAGGTTTATTACATTTCACTTTGTTTCATTTCATTTGAGTTCATCCCATCTTAATGAACCAGTCCATTTAACAAACGTGATCATGTAGTATTAGAATTAATGTACATCATTATCATAGGATAAAAAGATTATACAATTAAACATACATCATTTACACCATTTAGAGTAAGAATATCAATCATATAGTTTTTCATTTAAAAACATTAATTAGAATTTTGTTATATTTCACATTACCCATGTTAGAAAGGTACATAATTTATTACATTTCACATTATCCATTCAGAAAGGTACATAACTCATCTCACATCAATTTCATTTTAAAAAAATTAGATCACGTCCCTTAAATTAAATACATATGTATAGAACTAGTAATAGGATGTCAGTATTTAGAGTATTATTTCAGTAGAATATAGTGGTTAATAATACCACGGTACAAACCATCAACCCTTTCTCTTACATGTAAATATGTTGTAAATACATGACTCGTGCAGCAATTTACGCACAGTCATTGAGCTCAACTTTGTCAAACTGAGCCAAACTTGTACAGTGTCACTCCAAGGTTTTTAAATAATTGTGAGGGTAAAAGATGTGTGACAGAAGTAAGGCTAAAAGATGTGTGACAGAAGTGTGAAAGGGAGAGAAAATGTAAATTATACAAGAGAGAGTGAGATCAGTCAGCGGAATTTTTCTGCCGCTCAACGCGACTTTTTATTTTGTGTCTGCGTCAAATGTTTGTTTTCGATGTTGAAAATGTGTTGTCGTGAATGTGTTGTGTGCAGTTTAGTGTAGATCTTAGAGAAAGTATTTTAAGTCTCATAAGACGGAAACGTAGTCACGAATTAGTGTTATACACTTGTTTGTGGCCACATTTAACCGAATTATGGCACTTGAAAACTAACTTACATACACATGATAGTTAGATACACATGTTAGAAGTTAGATTATACTATTAGTAGATCCAAACACGCAACCATCCAGGAAAACAAACATATAAATTGCAACATTTTTTGTAGATCAAAGGGAGATAACTCCGGGTCAGGGGACATTATAGACGACGAAACACTAACTTAACAGTGAAAGATAACTTTACACGCGGAAGCGAAATAGGTAAAGCCTGTCGCACACAGCTTGTGGAATGGTTGTTTAATATTATATGGGGGACATGAAGCAATTCATGTGTTGACCCTAAGAAAGTCAACTTTGTATGGGTAGTGAGTTAATTTACTATTTGAGGGCAGGTCTTATAAGACAACGGTCCGGTTCAGACATACCTCTAATTAATATAATATTGCGATAGAGAAGAGGGCTCACGCCAACCAGACAAGTTTGTGGCGATTGCCAGTAGCCAAGTAAAGTGATACTACATTGTGACAATAGTCAGTAGAAGTCTATTGAGTTACCCAAAGCCAGGTTATCTACAGTCTTTGACAAAAATTAGATACACTAATTTTTTAGAAACCTCTTGCGTCACAACCAATGAGTCAAAGTTGATGACGCAACACAGAAGGGGAGGGTGTGTGTCAAAGACTGAAACATAAAGGCCGGAGGTCTGCCTCAAGATAGAAGACCACCGGGAAGAGTGGTCAACCTCAAGTAGATTAGAGGTAATACAGTGCCCCGATATAAGGGCAGGGTAGGTGATAGAATGGGGGACTATTAACTAGTTCTCTCATGAGACACGGAGACGTCGACCAGATAGTTAGCACTCTGGTCACGACAGAATCACGCCTACGTGATAGCCACGATTGCCACTCAATAGGAGACAGCTAATATAAGCGTGCTGAATGTAACGGCACGCAAAAAGCCGAAGGACGCATCAAGGTCCTTCCGCGTGCTGTGTTGCCACGCGAGTAGGAAGGTCAGACTGGGGACTGACTTCGTAGCGAGCAGATCGTTTAGTGTTGATAGGAGTTTTGTGTAGCCAAATAGATAGAGATTAGCAATAGGGTTAGGAAACTAGTGATAGGCAATTCTGTGGCTTTGTGTGTGATTTGATAGCGACTGTTTTGCAATTGTAAAGAGCCAACGGCAATAAAATGTATCATTCATTTCCTCTCACACGACTTGCAAGTTTCTTGTGTGGTGTGGGAGAAGTAATCCGATGATGCCTGAAACATTGGTTGTTGACAAGCACGTTCGCAAAATCAACACTTGTGAGATGAGATGCCTGACGAGAGCTACCAACTTAACAATCTGAGACCGAGTAAGAAATGTTGTTATCAGACAGACAGTGGGATCAACACCTTGTGCCACATTTATTGAAAGACAGAAGATCAAGTGGTTTGGCCATGTCGTTAGAATGCAACACCATCAGCTACCAGCACTGGCCCTAGATCAAAGATCATCTGTGACGAGAGCAAGAGGACGCCCGAGAAGAAAGTGGGTTGACTACATCAAGGACATTATACAAGCACACTGAATGACACTATCCAATGTCACCCATAGGACGCTGGAGCGCCAATTATGCCTCCCCAAGACGTTTGACGGCAAAAGTGGAAGATAATGTTGATGATGATGATGATGATGATGATGTTGATGATGATGATGATGATGATGATGATGATGATGATGATGATGATGATGATGATGATGATGATGATGATGATGATGATGATGATGATGATGATGATGATGATGATGATGATGATGATCAAACCAGTTTGCTAGCTAGCCGTTTAGAAAACAATGAAAAACTACTTAATTGATTCAAAGCAGAAGGATAATATATCGCCATACCAGGGTCATTGTGTAATTTATTTTGTTTCGTGTATATTCCGCAATTTCAATGCTCAGTGACCATAGATACGTTATAATACTTGTTTATTTGATTGTGTACCATGTCTGGTCTAGACCTACTTTTTGTTTAGCACCGAATCAGTTAATGTACAATTGCCCCCCCCCCCCTCCCCCCCCCCCCCAAAAAAAAAACAACTTCCGGGGTTAATTGCAACGTTCTGTAAAGGACACGCAGCTAAATGTTTTTAACAACACATGAACCATTCACAGCATTGACAGGGAATCCATTTAGAAGGTTATGAGGTACTATCGGACCCACAGTAAACCATCAGCTCAATGAAAACAACATATAACGACAAGAAATACAGAGTTGATCATAATGGAAAAACTAACAATTACATTTGAAATAAGAACAGAAGTGCGACAGGAATGCCGTTTTGTAACCTTTACTATTCGTACTGACTATAGGCTGGTCTTTGTTGACAACAATAACCACAGTCTGAAATTGACTTAAACTGAGTCTGATAGGTCAGCTTGGTTACTTCCACTTCGCTAATGACACATTACCCACCCGTTGAGCATATGGAATCAGATACAAGATAAAACTAAAAAACGCTTGAAGGTAGGTCCCAACAATTATGTCTAAAAGTGCTTTATTATTCTTATTGACCATATGCTGGACTATAAAGACAACAATAACCACAGCTTGAAATTGAATTAAAGCGAGTCTGATAAATCAACCTGATTATCTCCACTTCGCTGACGACATTGCCCTCCCGTTGAGCACAAGGAATCAGATACAAGATAAAACTAAACAATATAAAATGACACAATGTAGTGCAGCTTTACATAACAGATTTACGACACATAAAGGACGTTGCGGCGATTAGCCTTCATCAGCAAACAAACACATTCACAAACACAACATACAGTCAAGGAGATCTCCAGTGACTACATCAAAAGGTGACGACAGGACGAGAAGAACAAAAGGATGAAAAAATAAAAGCAATGAAGAGAAAATGTGAATTGGAAAAAAAATGTTCATACTTACCTCACAATTCCGACCTGTGTGTAACTCAGAATATCGCCGATGTCTTCTTTTTATACCCAACCGAGGGAGTGAGATCGAGGATGATGACGGGGTGATAGGTGTTACGGTTCAGTGAGCACATTGAAAGAAAGGGGGGGGGGCGGAGGCAGGAGGGCAGGACGGCAACCTGTGATGTTGGTCTGATAATGGTATCTGAGCAATCTCAGTGGATGTATTAACGAAGCATGACTGGGCGCAAGCATGATGGTGGTACTAACCAAAATCACATTATGCACTAAAGTCTGGGTGGACTGATATGAGTGAGCGCACATACATACATATACATCGCTCAACAGACATTTATACATTAGTGTACATGGGTATGTGCAAAGTATATATAAGAAGAGAGAGAGAGAGAGAGAGAGAGAGAGAGAGAGAGAGAGAGAGAGAGAGAGAGAGAGAGAGAGAGAGAGAGAGAGAGGTGGGTAACGTTCCTGTGGTGTTGTCAGCAACTCACTTGCGACAGGCATACAGGGATTCCCTACTTTTGCACCACACGAAAGTGACAACTCGTATTGTTTGCAAAAGGATACATTTTATTCGGAGCTGATCGTACATGAGCTCCACGAGCGGAATACCACATCGGTATTAAACATCATAGTATGTTATGAAAATGGAATGAGGAGATGATACTAATATTAATCACTACTGACGCTAAGCTAAAGTCTAAACTATTGGTACTGTCCTCAACTACACAGTATCCACAGCGGATATAGGTCTGCTCCTAACGCCGTCCAGTCTCTGTCTGAACCAGCTCTCTATGCCGTGTTCAGCTACGAGCAATTAGCACTCCGTGCATTCGCTAGTTTACGTGTTCCAGCACGCTGGTCACTTGGTTGTAGTAACCACAATTACTTGGTTACTCTCGTGAAGTGGGTTTCCCAGTCTCTTGGGTAACCCCAGCTCACTTACACTGGTTGCCCTCCTTGTTGACACAAGTGTGTCCCGTTACGCTATTTATAGCCTTTGTGTCTCTTCTGTCTGGTCTCCTAAGTCGTTATGTTACTTGTCCTTTTCCTTAGCTCTCCTTAGCTTTAAGCTCACAAGTAGCTCTTTGACAGGTGTGCCTCATGGGGTATGCGGAGTAGGTCGGTCTACAAATACGAGGCTTCACTCATACTGTTCCCTATGAATAACAATCAACCTTACTTACCCTATTTCATAGAGAACAGTATGAGTGAAGCCTCGTATTTGTAGCAGTAGTAGCAGTAGTAGTAGTAGCAGCAGCAGTAGTAGTAGTAGTAGTAGCAGTAGTAGTAGCAGTAGTAGTAGTAGTAGTAGCAGTAGTAGTAGTAGTAGTAGTAGTAGTAGTAGAAGTAGTAGTAGTAGTAGTAGTAGTAGTAGTGGTGGTGGTGGTGGTGGTGGCAGCAGCAGCAGCAGCAGTAGTAGTAGTAGTGGTGGTTGTGGTGGTGGTAGTAGTAGTAGTAGTAGTAGTAGTAGTAGTAGTAGTAGTAGTGGTGGTGGTGGTGGTGTGGTGGTAGTAGTAGTAGTAGTAGTAGTAGTAGTAGTAGTAGTAGTAGTGGTGGTGGTGGTTGTGGTGGTGGTAGTAGTAGTAGTAGTAGTAGTAGTGGTGGTGGTGGTGGTGGTGGTGGTGGTGGTGGTAGTAATAGTAGTAGTAGTAGTAGTAGTAGTAGTAGTAGTAGTAGTAGTAGTAGTAGTAGTAGTAGTAGCATTGTCACACCACCGCGCTTACCACACACACACGCACGCACGCACGCACACACACACACACACACACACCACGGCATATATATATATATATATATATATATATATATATATATATATATATATATGCGTATGTGTGCCAGCCAACTGGAGGAAAAGCCAGGTTAACTAACGGTTGTTCCTTCAGAAAGAAGCAACACTAAAGAGCAAACAATACACGATAATTTTGTACACAATTTGGTGGTATATATACTGTATACATGTACGTCCACCAGTCAACATTATAACACTTTCTGTTCTCAGAGGATGGGATAGGTAGAGATTAATGAGGCGACAAGTTGACACACCGGAAACTTACGTCTAGTCATTGTTACTTCATTTTCGTTTCGTTGTGAAATTGTGGTATCCACCAGAACACAGAAAATTAAATGTAGGCTCCTTGTATTATTGAGGTAAGTATTTCTATTTTACGTTTCGTGATAACATTTAGATTCTCCAGACAATTATGATATACCGGTGATTAATTTTACCCAATGTACTTGTTGTTTGTTTTATTGATTGATTGATTGATCTAGCAACCGACATCACAGCATTCGGGGCATTCCCATAAGCGCTCCGTCCCCATCCTCAGCAGCCAGCGAAGATTTCCAACACCAATAGTACCAGTAGCTATCTGGTTATATGTCCGTCTCGCCATTCCTCTGAGCGTCAAGCGCCTGCCAGATCCCCTCGTCACTCCTCGTTGCCTCATTCTTGCCTGATTGTGGTGACCCATTTGCTCCTCCGAGGTGTACACGTGCTCCCACAAGGCCGCAACCACGCCTGCCTTGTCATGCATCAATACTCCACCAAGTCTAGTATCTCAGTGATGATGTGGTGTCAGGGATGTCGTAGATGAACATGTCTAGTATCTCAGTGACGATGGGGTGTCAGGGATGTCGTAGATGAACAAGTCTAGTATCTCAGTGACGATGTGGCGTTCACATGTTGATGTACACAACGGACTTGACAGAAAATATGCACTTCAAAGACAGGGAAAGGTATCTGAATGATGAGGAGACACACCAAGACATATTGGTCTCAAAACACCACATTGAGTGTATCTTACATACGTTTAATAAGCTTGTATTATTATTATTATTATTATTATTATTATTATTATTATTATTATTATTATTATTATTATTATTAGTAGTAGTAGTAGTAGTAGTAGTAGTAGTAGTAGTAGTAGTAGTAGTAGTAGTAGTAGTAGTAGTAGTAGTAGTAGTAGTAGTAGTAGCAGTAGTAGTTACAGTAGTAATATGTTGCTGCTGCTGATGTTGTTCTTGCTCTTGTTTGCATTCTGTTTCTGAACTGTCCTCCGTGCCAGGTGTCCGTCTGATTGCTGGTAGATTTCCGTGTCTTCTCCGCATGCCTGTGGAGCATGTCATCGGCCCTCCGCCAACTTTTCAGTTGTCAGTGTAAGTGGGGACCCTGCTCTGTGGAACTCGCGATACTGGTCACACACCACTGCTCAAAATTATATACCTTTGTATAAATGACACACTTACTTAATAGTTCACTTTCCTACGTCAGTTTCTGTGATCATATTACTACCTCTTCTCCCCCTCTCCCTTCCACCCTTTTAGTATTCTTTAAAAAAAAAAAAAAGACTTTCTTTTCCCCTCATCTCCTCACATGCCTACCCCACCCTCAGTTGACTGCTGGCAGTCTTACCCTAGGGTCCCTTTGCAGACATTGACAAAGACACCTAATTCTGGACGCATGCGCCATTTCTGTCGACAGCCATTAAATCTGAAAAGAGAATTTATTGCAAACCAGCGGTTCCGAAATTGTTGTCTATGTGCCCGTATTTGCCTTCGAAGCAGCAAGCACATTATTAATATTATTTTCTCGTGTCTTTCTAAATAGGCGTAGTCACGGTATGAATTTGTAAAGACTATTTATTTATATTATTGTTTGTTTTAAATTTCTTCTTTCATCTATTAGCCTGAATATGTCCTCTGTGATATACCTCTGCATCTAGACTGATTTGTTAGCTATCACATGTTGTGTTGATAATATGTATCTTGTGTGGTTAACCCATCAAGAGTTGTCGTCTTGTACTGTCACCAACACCGCGAATTTTTAATTTTTATTAAATTTATTATTTCATTGTTATAGCTAAATTGTTCTTGTGTTCTCTTTTCCACTGCCTTTCACCTCTTCATGGGATATCTAGAGCACCAGCTGTGGAATAAATACACTGGTAAGCTCCCAGAGCTCTACAGGAGGTATATCGATGACTGCTTTGGTTTCTCAGACATGCCCTTGTCTGAACTCCAGGACTTCATTGCTCTTTTCCCAACTTTCATCCCGGCATTAGACTCGCCTCTAATATTTCCTGTCAGCCGTCAATTTCTTAGATCTAACAGTCTCTTTGGGTTCTGCTGGTCTTTGTACGTCGGTTTATTACAAACTGATTGACTCACGAGCATTCCTTCTTTATACCTCCTCTCATTCCCCCTCTTGTAATGATTTTATTCCTTTTCTGCGAAACCCTATGTCTCCGACGGCTCTGTCAAGGTAATAACGACCTCCGTCAAAAAGCCCACGAAATGTTGGATTTTGTCTTCCACGAATAAAGTTTTGTCCACAGCTCTTTATCGCTGTCAGTTTATCATGCCGAGACTCTCTCATCCAAGCCGAAAGCACACAATAATAGACCTATACTTTCACTAACCCACCATCCCTATAATATTGCTATCAAGAATATTCCTCTGAGGCATCTATCCATTCTCCAGACAGACCGTATCATTCGCGATGTCTTCTCAGATGCCCCTTCCCCCCCCCCCCCCCCCCACCCCCCCCCCTGATGGCGTAGAGACAGGATCGTAATCTCAGGGATTTGCTGGTCTATAGTAGCCTATCCTAACCACCTTGGCTTCCTTATACATAAAAGAATGTAAGACCAGAATAACAAGTTAAATTAACATTATTGGATCCCCTGAAAATCTCAATAGAAAAAGGAAAAATTCTCCTGACTCTAAAATAAAATGCAGCAAAGAAAACACAGTAAGTGGTAAGTTTAGCATTTTCAAATATCCTCAGACCAGAGATAAAGGCCCTAAACCTGCAGCAGAAAAATGAAGAGAAATATTCTCGAAAGATGCGAAGTCAGTTGTCTCAATGTCGAATAGCTAAAAATATTGAGAATTAGCATATCTTGGAGCAGCACCCCGTGGACTAATGTCAGAAATGCAAAATGACGGTAATGTAATTCCCGTCACATCGTAACATACTCAAATAATGAAGAGGCTGACAAATTGGCAAAGGAAGTCAGATTTGCAGCAAAAATGTCCAACATATGCAGAAAAGAGAAAATTATCTTGGCAAACACCTGATCCATTTGCGAACAAACTATCATCATCATCATCATCATCATCATCATCATCATCATCATCATCATCATCATCATCATCATCATCATCATCATCATCATCATCATCACCACCATCATCATCATCATCATCATCATCATCATCATCATCATCATCATCATCATCATCATCATGTGCCATGCCAATAAGCGTGGGCGGTCATGTTTCGCCATCTCACACGATCACCAGAGTTGTGGATAGCTCTGTGTTCTTGTCTCGACCATGCCACGCGGCTAAGCCATCCAGACATTTGCTTCTCTGCCTTCCACTTATTCTTTTCCCCTCATTCTTGCCAATTGTCACAAAATTCTCTAATTTATTTCCTCTTATAACGTGCCCAAAAATGTTAACAGTCTACGTCTAATTTTACTAATCAATTTACAGTTTTCATTTGTTTCTTGTAGGACTTGCTCATTGGTTTTTCTGTCTGTCCACGGTATTCTATGCACTTTCATCAGAAACCACATTACCACAATTCCTCATTTGATGTTTTTCATTTTGTCTGCTCATTGTCCACGTTTCACATCCATACGCAAGTACAGGTTGTATATAGCACTTCAACACTCTTATTCTAGTTGCAATTGACATATTTGTATTGGTCAATACGTTTTTTATCTTGCAAAAGGCTACCCTCATCATAGCGATTCTTGTTCAAGGCACCTCCCGTCAGCTATTATGACTGTTCCGAGATGGACAAACTATAGGGATATCAATAATCTCAGATTTAATGCTGCTACCCGATTTCCCCTGGCATTGGGCTTTAGCCTGTTGACAATGCCTAAAACCCGTGTAGAAAACATGGCAAACCTGGGATAAATCCCAGCCGTCCTGCTTGCGCTGTGCTGAATCAGCACGTGGTTATATCCTAAAACCACTCTCTGCAGATGTGAGGACCCAGAAGTGGTCTTGCGCAAGCATTTAATTTCTGAGCTTGGAGGGGGGAAGGAAAGTTCTGTAACACAATCCCAGCTGAAAAGGCACTTTGATGCCGGTTGGAAGAAGTCTCTACACCAACCTCACATCGATAGATGCAAGCCCGTTTTTCATCGTGTCGTTTGTTTTGTTTTGTGACATCCTCCTTAATTTCAATGCCCAGTGAACGAAAATTAACTTTATAATACTTGTTCATTTGATTGTGTATCATATTTGGTCCAAACCTACGTTTTGTTTGTCACTGAATTAGTTAGAAGCTCAGACGATCTGAACGCCAATGTATCGGATTTAGATGTAATAAGCAGCCGTCTATTTTTTTCACAATCAATCAATCATGTGCATGACTCGTCATTTCACTCGATTACCAGAGTCGTGGATCAGTTCAGTGTTCCTGTCTCGTCCATGCCATGTGGCCAAGCCATCCAGGTATTTTCCTCTCGGTCTTCCTCTTGGTCTTTTCCCTTCGATCTTGCCAGTTGTCACTAAGTTCTCCAATCCATTTCTTCTCATTACATGTCCAAACATTTTTGACAGTCTACGTCTAATTTCTCTAATCAATTTACGATTGTCATTTGTCTCATGTAGTACTTGGTCATTAGTTTTTCTGACTGTTCAGGGTATTCTTTGAATTTTCCTCAGAATCCACATTTCTGCAGTCATCAGATGTTTTTCAACTTGACTGTTCATTGTCCAAGTTTCACATCCATACAAAAGAACAGGCTCTATGTATCCCTTCAACACTCTTTTTCTCGTTTCACTTGACATCTTTTTATTGGTCAGAATGTTTTTCATCTTGCTAAAGGTTACTTTCGCCATGGCGATTCTTGTTCCAACCTCTTCAAGGCATCTCCCATCAGATGTTATGACTGTTCCGAGATAATTGTACCGATTCACTGTTGAAGAATAGTCCCATTTACTTTTATATTACATTGTGGTATTTCGTTCTTCCTAGTGACTGCCTTAACCTGTGTCTTTTTACAATTTAATTCTAACCCCAGTTGCTCACTGTGTACAACAACCGCATCTACTAATTGTTGCAGATCCTGCGCATTGTCTGCAATCAATACTGTATCATCTGCATATCTAATGTTATTGATGTTTCGTTCTCCAATGCTGATTCCATGTATATCTTCTACATTTCTGAAAATATTTTCACTGTATAGGGAAAAAGGATCTGGAGACATTACATATCCCTGCCTAACACCTCTCTTAATAGGCGGATATTGTCCCACTTCATTATCAATCCTTATAGCAGCTTGTTGTTTCCAATATATGTTTTTTATAAGTCTAATGTCTCTCCCATCAATTTGTAGATCTGCAAGCATATCCACAATGTTGACATGTCTAACTCTATCAAAAGCCTTTGTGTAGTCAATAAAGCAAAGATAAATATCCTTGTTTACTTCTATAGAACGTTCAATAACTGTTCGCAGCATATACACAGCATTTACTGTACCCTTTCCTTCTACAAACCCACATTGTTCTTCCCCTATTCAGGTTGTATTTTCTTCCTCACTCTTTGCATGATAATTCGTAGCAAAATCTTTGTGATGTGACTCATTATACTAATTGTTCTATGTTGATCACATTCCAAGTCTCCTGATTTCTTTGGGATTGCAATAAATACAGAGTTACATAATTCAGGAGGTATATCTCCAGTATCATATAATGTGTTCAGCAGTCTGGTGACTTGATCTATTCCTATTCTTCTAAAGCTTTTATCATTTCTGTTGTGATGTTATCTGCACCGGGGGCTTTGCCAGCTTTCATATGCTTAAGAACATTTCGAACCTCCATCTTCAAATTTGGTGGTCCTTCATTATTAAATCTAATATCATACTGTTCCTCTCTGTTATCATCATAGAGGTTTTTCACATAATCTGTCCATACCTGTAGAATCCTGATCTTTTTCTATTATGATTTTGACATCTTTAGTTTTTAGACAGCCTGCTGATGTACTTGTTCTTTTATTAGTAATTTCCTGAATTCTTTTGTGCACTAATTTGGTATTTTGACTGTTGTGTTGTTTTTCAATTTCTAAGCACTTTTCCTCAAGCCATGCTTCTTTTGCCTCCTTACATAATATTCTGACTTGTCTGTGAATTTATTCATATGTGGCAGACTTTTTTTTGTTGAGTCTTCTTGTTTCCATTAGTTGTAAAATTTCTTCAGTCATCCATTTCTTACCACCCACCTTCTTTAATTTTGGAATAGTTGTTTATGCAGCGAAACTGATTGAATTATTTAACATTTCTCATTGATCATTCACATCCTGGAATAATATCTCTAGATCAGACAATATATCAAATCTGTTCTGTACTTCTATGTTAAATTTGTTTTGTATTTCCTTGTCATTACTCAATGTACACAAATCAAATTTAGTATCTCCTGTTATATACTTGACTTTCTTCAACTTTATCCTCAATGTTGCTGTAAGTAATCTGTGGTCACTATAACAATCAGCACTGGGAACTGTTTTTGCTATTGTTAACGCGTTTCTAAATCTTCTGCTAATCAGAATGTAGTCAATCTGGTTTCTAATCCTGCTATCAGGACTCCTCCATGTCCATAAATACTAGGGTGTTGCTTAAACCAGGTGTTTCCTATGATCATATCCTGATCTGTTGCCCACTCTACGAGTCTGTATCCTCTTTCATTTCTCTCTCTTAAACCATAGTTTCCTACTGTGTATCTATCACCTTGATTTCCTACTTTTGCATTGAAGTCTCCTATTATGATGTTTATTTCTGTATTTTTACATTTCTTGAAGGCAGACTCTATGTCATTATACAATTCCTCTACACTATCCAAGCTGTATTACCGCCTGCAAAAAACGGCATTACCCTCTTTGGACAACAGTCACCTTCAAATTATAGTATGTCCACATTTGTTTGCCGCAATATAAACATTCATATCTCAGTAACCAACTGAGGGAAAATTATGAGATTTAGTATATAACCTTATCATTATGTCCACCTAACAAAAAAAATTTGGTTCTGGAGATTTTACAGCAGATTTCAAAGTTTGTTTATATGCGGTATATAATTTACGCGTCTGAGATGAAATTCATAATTTTAAATATATTACAGTGTAGCCAGACAATCAGCGCTCAATGTTGAAATATTGTACGTGTTTTGAAGGGATTGGCCTTATGCCAACTACCCGCGTTGTTCTAACACGGACTGTTCAGAGGTGTCTCAAAATGTGGGTTATTTCATGAAACCTGATTAATATGTTTTGCTTTTTTTTTAAATCTTACCACTTATCGCTAACATTGAAATGTGTGAATATTTTTCAATGGGATTTAATGCGAAATTGTACACTTCAAGAATCGCTATGAAGTTGTACACATATTTTTGTCAAGAAGCTGATCGCAGGAAACTGTTTTATACTATTACAAATTCCGAAAAAAGAACAGTGCATGCATTGGGTTTGAGTCGATGGGTGCAAGAATCTGAAATTAAACCACCACGCAATAACAAAACGGTAGGTAGAAAGATTATTGTAGACAGCTTTGACAAAGATGTCATAAGGCGAGCTATTATAAAAATGCTTTTAAAAGTCGACAGGGTCGACTTCATTGCACCGGGTTCTATCCCATATGGCTCGGTCTCTTTCCGCAGCGCGGAAAGCATCGCACAAAGCACGAACTCCGCAGCTCTAGCGACGACCCACAGAAGTCTCCGAAAAATTTAACTCGTGAACCGAAGGATGCGGCCCGGAATCGAACCCACGATCTTTGGAGCCCGAGTCAAAAGGCTTGACCACTTCGCCACGGAGACTCCTAAAATTATAAAAATTTAGGATTTTATATCCAGGATTATCCAGCATTATAAAAATGCTGGATGCCAAAGAAACAGTGACTGTAAGAAAACTTAGGGTTTGGTTGAGAAAGAACAATAACATAGAGCTATCCAAAACAACTTTGTGGAAAATTATAAGGACATTATCTTCACTTTTTGAAAGTACAAGGGCGGTAGAAATATTCTTTGCGAGCAACCGCATTTAGGAGACTTGAGAAGCAGATACCTACGTGAAATAAGGGAAATGCGCAAAGAAAATTATGACATAGTGTATTTGGATGAGACGTGGATCAATGCGCACCACACAAGTGAAAAGGAATGGCAATCAATGGATGGAAAGATAAAGCGTTATGTGCCCAGTAGTAAAGGACAGCGTTTGGTCATAGCCTATGCTGGTAGTACTCATAATGGCTTACTACAGAATGCTGGGCTCGTGTTCGTATCAAAGCATACAGACAATAGGGATTATCATAATGAGATCAATGGTAATGTATTTAGAGATTGGCTCGAGAATACAGTACTTCCATCCCTTGATAGACCGTCTTGTCTAATCATGGACAATGCATCATATCACAATGTTGTTGCCCAAGAAGACAAAATACCTACGGCATCGGGCACAAAGGAAGCAATAAAGATATGGCTCCGAAGGGAAAATATACCATTTCCAGAAACATATTTCAAGCTACAGTAGTTGTCCCTTGTAAAACAGGCGCAAAAAAGCAAGAAATTTCAAATCGACAAGTTGATAGAAGAGCATGGCCATAGGTGCTTGAGACTTCCGCCGTATCATTCTCATTTAAACCCTATAGAACTTGTGTGGGCTAAAATTAAAGGACAAGTGGCAGCTGCCAATACTACATTCAAATTGTCTGACGTCAAGATACTAACCCAGTCCGCGCTATTAAATATTGATAAAAGTTACTGGAAAAAATGTGAGGACCATGTGTTGAAAGAGGAAGAGGACTATTGGAGAAAGGATGGATTGAATTTTATGCAACCGAGAGCAATCATCAACCTACTGGAATCGTCCGACACAGATTAAGGTCTGAGCAGATCGCAGACCTTAATCTACGTACACACTTACTGAGATATTTTGCTCCAACTATTCAGACGAATTGCAGGCCCTAAACATTACAGCATCAGCATAATGTCAATGGCAACAGTTTGTATTCCACAGTGATGAATTTTCAATTCCGCAAGCCCTCAGCGGTGACAAACAACTGTATTGGAAAACACACACACACACACACACACACACACACACACACACACACACACACACACACACACACACACACACACTAAACGCATTGAATACCAACAGAAGAGTAATATTGCGGTGGAAACTGACATATTGTGGCATAACAAGAAACGTGAGAGCAAACACGTTGTCAAATTAGGGGACAACACACGTGCATACGAATCAATCTATAAACTTCAATGAAAAGAGGACCAACATCTTGGTCGTTAAGAAGAAAGCCCACTACAGAGACACTGACAACTATTTTCATAGTGCAAAACAGGTAATCATGTTCCGTCTCTGAACGGTAAACAGCAGAGTAGACAGTCTTTCACGAAGACTCAAAGCGGGTCTGTCACCCATGTGTACGTGTGAACAAACTACACAGACAGCTGAACAGATCCTTAAAATAGAAACATGATGACTAAATTGCGGTATCATTTCTGGTCACTCCATACGCACATTAACGCACAGCTATTTGGAAGCTTTCACGAACTCAATATAAAAAGCTAACATGAATACTTGTGTACACTTTATTAACCAGCAGCTGAAGAAACAAGAAGGAAATGAAAAATAAGGTAAGAAATATATTCCTTCTACTTTCCTGTTAATTTACAAATTATTTACCCCGTGCCTCTGTAAATTCTCTGTCTTTACTAATATTACACATTGCACCCCTCTCGGGATTCTCCGTGGTGAAGTGGTCAAGCCGTCTGACTCGGGCTCCGAAGGTTGTATGTTCGATTCCGGGCCGCGTCCTTCATTTGCACGAGTGCATTTTTTCGGAGACTCCCGAGGGTCGTCGCTGGAGCTACGGAGTTCATGCTTTGTGCGACGCTTTCCGCGCTGCGGAAAGAAACTGAGCCATATGGGATAAAAACTCGGTGCAATGCAGCCGACCCTGTCGATTTTAAGCTACTTCTTTCATTGCACCCACTCCCATACGAATCCGGATACGCCTTTGTGTGTCATCTGAATTGCATGAATTACCAAAATACGATAAGTAGATTGTGTGGTTGATATGAATAATCTGAATTGGCGGGTCTCCCATTACCGTAAACATAAATTTGTTAGCGAGAAATCACTAGTTGTTCAGCAAAACATCAAAGGAATGTCGCCGCTTTCGATGATTTAAGTTGTTTTTGGACATATCAAAGACATATTCCTTGGGTGGGGGTAAATATAAGACGGCTGGAAAAATTTCATAACGATGCAACAGACAGTTTTCAAAATAATTGATCGTGAATGAAGGCATTCTTTGTGGGACATACTATAATATCCTATTTTGTGGCTGACTCGGTCACAGAATTTTTAATCTGAACCAGGGATGGACCCTAGTAACCTCTTTTGAGGTTGAACGGGGTAGGGGTAAATGGTATAATAGGGGGAAAAAAAGGTCTTCACCAGATTTACAAAGGGAGTTAACAAGCTTCATAAGATTGCTGCCCTCCCTTTCTCACTAAAACAAATGCAAATCACGAAAACAAATTCGCGGCACAAACCAAGCTAAAGGCTCCATTTAAGAGAACAACTTCCGTGATAGCATCATGCTTCAGAAGGCGACATTGTCACCAGGCTTGCGTAACAGACAAGTGACTTCGTGGCGCGTGACACCTGGATTACAGTTTTATATAGCTTTATATACTACCTGAGTGTGTGAATGGTCACGGTAGAGACATGTTGAAGATGTAGACCAGAGTGTTATGTTTTCTCTATTGTTTCTTGTGAAAAGGATATTTGTGAATTTTCTCAGCATTTATATTCAGGATGTACCTGGGTTTAATGAGTTTTTATTGAATTATTAATTCAGGAAAACAGTTGTCAAGAACTTATAGGGGAAAAGTCATGTAAGGAAAGTTTTTGTTTTAATAAACAAATTTCACTGATTCAGCTTCCCTGTGATTTATAGGCTATTAATATAACTAACTAACTAACTAACTAACTAACTAACTAACTAACTAACTAACTAACTAACTAACTAACTAACTAACTAACTGACTGACTGACTGACTGACTGACTGATTACCTACCTACCTACCTGACTGACTGACTGACTGACTGGCTGGCTAGCTGGCTGACTGACTGACTGACTGACTGAATGACTAACAAACAAACAAAGAAACTAACTAACTAACTAACTAACTAACTAACTAACCAACCAACCAACCAACTAACTAACTAACTAACTAACTAACTGACTGACTGACTGACTGACTGACTGGCTGGCTGGCTGGCTTACTGATTGGCTGGCTGACTGACTGACTGACTGACTGACTGGCTGGCTGGCTGGCTGGCTGGCAGGCTGACTGACTGACTGACCGACTGACTGACTGACTGACTGACTGACTGACTAACAAGCAAAGAAACTGTGAATGGTCACGTTGTTGGAGCATGTTGTATATGCAAACTTGGGAAGGTTAACCAGGTCAACAAATTCCCGCAGAAGTCGGATGTGTCGGCCTAACGGTGCAAGAACGCAGCTCTGCTGTAAACAGGCACAACGCAATCACGTCCGAAAAAAACTCTACGGATGAACGCAGAAAAAGAAGAAGAAGAAGATGTATATGCAAATTAGAGTGTTATGTTTAGTATATTTTTCCTTGTGAAAAGGATAGTCGTGAATTTCCTCAGCATTTGTATTCAGAAAAATAGTTGTCAGGAACTTATAGGGGACAGAATTTATTTATTTTTAATACGGCATAAGAGACTACGACCTCCAGCATGAGAATGGAGGTGGAAGCAGTAACTGCAGCCTTCCTATGGTTGGAGATAACATTTGCAACGCACATTACATTCATTACGGACTCACGGAGTATGCTTAATAAGGTGGAGAAAGAAATGTTTCGCGTGGAATGGTTTGCCTCGCTTCAGAAGTCAAAGATTGTGAGAATTGCATGGATTTTCTGCCCTGGCAATGTGGGAGTGCGGGGGAATGAACAGGCAGATAGACTGGAAGGGAATGCTCCTCTTGGTGGTAGATTACCTATGGACATGGGCGCCTGTGGGACCAGGTGGAGAAAGCGGTGGAACAGGCTGAGAACCTGTATGTAGAGAGGAGATATGTCGGGGGATCAGCAAGCGTTCTGGACGAATCTCCAAACTGAGAGGGAAGACCAGGAGAACTTTCAATCAGGTGTCGGCTGGAACGATTAGTAGTACGACTTTTCGCTGGCCGTTGAATGAGCGGACGGAACGCGTGTCGGGAATGTCCTGAGTGCAGTGATGTCGTTTCCTAGCTCATAACTCCTAACATACAAGCCAAGAAACTGTGAATGGTCATGTTAAAAGGAGCATGATTTAGATGCAAACTAGAGTGCTATGCGGTTGCTATATTATTTCTTGTGAAAGATACTCGTGAATTTTCTCAGCATTTGTATTCACAATTAATAGATTTTTCTTTAAATTGAATTATTAATTCGCAGAAACAGTTGTCAAGAACTCACGGGGAAAAGTCGTGCAAGGACAGTATTTTTTTAACAATAAATATGTTTGAATGATTCAGCTTCCCCATCGCTTATATGTTGTTAATTTTTTAAATCATTGAGTAGAATCAAAAACCGACATCACAGCACTCCAAACCACAGGAGTGCCAATTGGTCTAAACAATATGGAGCTGGCACCATAAGCCCTATGTACCTTAACAGTTTCAGCGCCAAACAAAGATTAGGTTTGGACCAAACAAAAATGGGTAACGGAAAATGGGAAGTAGGATGTGTCACAGTTATGACTTAAAAGTTGTTAATATGGTAGCAGACGTGTCACACAGCTTATACCATTAAAGGGGGTTGCATAGGGAAAACTACAGTATTAATATTGTAACTGTAGTTTGATTTATAAGCCCATAGCAGTTACGCGAAGCTTGAGTAAGACGATTTATTATCCCATGGTACTTATAATAATAATAATAATAATAATAATAATAATAATAATAATAATAATAATAATAATAATAATAATAATAAGTCTTTATTTTCAAAGGGTTAAGAATTGGGCACGCAGGCCCGTCTGACATTCTGCCCTTCTTCTCTATTTCCTCTCATACATTCTTTCATTCAACATCACTTATGAAGCAACTTTTGACAACAAAAGAACATTAAACGCATGAAAAATAATCAATAACAAATGACTCACTGAGGCAGTGTTTAACATGGGCATTATAAATACCTAAGGAGGGTGTAACGTGCCATACATAAGGGAATGTTTTTTGGCTAGTTGTCGTTTGAGATAAGTTACCATTATTGTCTTTTTTGTGTTGTTTGTTATGGGGGAATGTAGTCTGTACTAAGGTAGTGTTCAAACAGGTTGCGAATGTATGTATCATGATTGGTGGTGTCTTTGATTTCTTGTGGAAGATTGTTCCACAACTGAGCGGCAGAGTATGCTAAGCTTGTTTTATATAAGTCTATCCTAGGTTTAGGGACATGAAGTATATTTAGTCGTTCGCTATGTCTAGCGTTATATTTAAACAATGGCCAAAGGTAGCTTGGAGCATTTTGAAATAGGATTTTGTGAATTAGTTTGGTCTTATTAAAAAGCAGGCGCTTGTGGAGAGGCAGTAACCGGAGACGTTTATATAGGTTAGAATTGTCGTTAAGCTTTTCACCATTAATTAAACGCACTGCCCTTTTCTGGAGTGAATATAGGCGTTTTGTTATTGATTTGGAGCATCCATCCCAGACTGTGGAGCAGTAATCAATATGTGTTTGTATATGAGAAGTATAGAATATCTTTCTTGTGTTTTCGTCAAGGAAATTTTTAATTTTGGCAAGTTGGTATACTTTTTTGGCTATTTGTTTAACTAGAGCATGAACATGTGAGTTAAAAGTTAGATTTTGATCTATGATAACACCCAGTGTCTTGTGCTCGGTGACACTTTCTACAGGCGTGCTGCCAATGTGCAGCTGAAGAGTTCTCTGCGAGTTTAGAGTGTGAAGTCTTTGCCTGGTTCCTATTAACATAGACTTTGTTTTAGTAATGTTAATTTGCATGCGGTACTTAATAGTTAAAGGCTTGTACACAAGGTTCCTTTTCTTATTATTCACCCACCACACACCCAGTACGCATGAAGGCGCGTACAGGTTTGTTTACCCGTGGAAGTGTTGACGAGATTTTCCGTTGATCGAGTTTTGAGACCGTGATGACATTTTTCAAAATGTCCAGAACTTTCAAGAGGATTAATAAAAATTACTAATCCTGAATATCTTTTTTTTAAATGTACAGGACGTTGCGATCAACGCCAACAAGGGGTTAATGTCCTAGGCAACTTTACGTTCAGTAGTTTGCCATTGCTTTCTGAAAGAGAAGTAAAAGTTGAATCCATGGGTACTGACCTCCTTCAGAGATTAATGTAACAATCGGCAGTGATAGAAGTTGTTGTTGGTTGTTGTTGTTGTTGGTTGTTGTTGTTGTTGGTTGTTGTTGTTGGTTGTTGTTGTTGGTTGTTGTTGTTGGTTGTTGTTGTTGTTGGTTGTTGTTGTTGTTGTTGCTGCTGCTGCTGCTGATGCTGCTGCTGTTGCTGTTGTACGAACCCGTCGTTCGAGTTATTCACACTTATACAACATGAACAGTTAGGAGAAAGTGGTGGTGATGATTTCGTCTCCATCCCGGTAGACAAACAATACGTTTATTTCAGTCTCGCTCGTGAGGTCTTCAATAGTGAATGCAAAGCTTGGGTGCTGAATGTCTACCATCACCATGGGGATTTTATGTAACTCTTCCTCAATTTGAAGTGTGCAAAGCTTGGGTGATGAATGGCTACCATCACCGTGAACATTTTCGGCGACTTTCCTTCATCCTCAAAGTGTGCGGTGCTTGGGTGATGAATGGCTACCATCATCGTGCGGATGTTTTGTATCTCTACCTCAGCCTCGAAGTGTGCAGTGCTTGGGTGATGAATGGCTACCATCATCGTGCGGATGTTTTGTATCTCTACCTCAGCCTCGAAGTGTGCAGTGCTTGGGTGATGAATGGCTACCATCATCGTGCGGATGTTTTGTATCTCTACTTCAGCCTCAAAGTGTGCGGTGCTTGGGTGATGAATGGCTACCATCATCGTGCGGATGTTTTGTATCTCTACCTCAGCCTCGAAGTGTGCAAAGCTTGGATGATGAATGGCTACAATCATCATGGGGATGTCTTGTAACTCTGCTTCAGCCTCGAAGTGTGCAAAGCTTGGGTGATGAATGTCTACCGCCATCGTAGGGATGGATGTCTTGTGACCCTTCTTCAACCTCGTAGAATGCAATATGTGTGGTCCTAGGTAGACTGCATCCGTTAACCTCGGGGTGGTGAGAACAGATTACCTCATCCCATCGCCATTTAACATCTATTTTGGGCAATTAAACGACACCCTGATTCACTGCCTTTCATTGGCTACTAGGGCTCGTTTTGGGGATAAACCCATATTTCCAGACAGCGATTGCCTCCAAAGGCCAGCCTGTCACAATGCTTTGTTTCGTTCCTTCTCCGGCCCTGTAACACGAGGACGAACATTATGAGTTCGAGAACATTATGACGAGAGAACATTATGAGAAGTACATAAGGGACGCAGAGGTGTTTCCAAGGCACCAGGGCCGGGTTATATACTGGCCAAGACCTATTGACGCGTCCTCGTCGAGCGTCCTGGGCAACAGGTCCCTTCGGGGTCCTGGCTGAAGTCAATAGGATCGCCGATTCCTCCGAAGTCGGAGAGTGTCTGCCTGTACGGCGAGGAACCACCAGTCTGCACACCAATAAGCCAGACATGGGACAACGGATACTCACGCAAAACTCAGGTCCTGTATGACATCACACTGATGCTGGACAACAGGATGCCTTCATCCGACATACAGGACTTTGCGTTGGAGCTCAAGCCAGCGAACACAAGCAAGCAGAAGTACATAACAGTATATACATACATTAATTATAATGAATTCTTAGTTCTTTCTTTGATAAGGTTTCTCACGCTAAAACAATGCCATACATTTTATATCGTATGTGAGAATTTTGGTTAAATCTTTTTATTCGCAGACATCATGTTTCCTAGCTTTTTATTACCTCAAGCTTATATCAGGATACAATGCAGACTTGCCTGTTTGGTGTTGTTTTTAGTACTTCGACAACCAAGTGCATCAGGGATAGTAATTGACGCCACAGGATTTTTGTAAGTATTCTTCTTCTTCTTCTTCTTCTTCTTCTTCTTCTTCTTCTTCTTCTTCTTCTTCTTCTTCTTCTTCTTCTTCTTCTTCTTCTCTTCCCACCCCTCCCCATTTATTCTTCTTCTTCTTCTCCTCCCTCGTCTTCTGTTACTACTGCTGCCTTGTATCGTCCCGTGGAGCGTTGGCCCTGAATCAACTGAAGCCAAATCCACCTATCTTTTGCCATCTCCTGCAGTTTCCTTCATGTCTTCCCCATTGTTGTCATCTATGGCTCTAATTCCCTTCTCCGCCTGTTTGGGTCTCCTCTATTATTTTATCTCCGTGGAATAAGACAAAGGGAAATTTCTGAATTTTATTTTTCCCAGCGCCAACGTCGTTGCCCCACCTCTTGATTCACTTAAATTTATTTTGTTCTTTCCCCGAGCTCCACGACGGTGATTCTGCCATATCGTTTTAGCTATTCCGTGTTTCTTGTTTACTGGTAAGTGTTTTAATCGACTCCAGATTACTTATCCATACAGCAGTTCTGATTTCACGTGACATATTCTAAGTTTGATACCAGACGATCTGGCCGACACTCAAAACTCCGAGGAAAGGCGGGACGGACATTATCATAACCACACTCATATTGTTACCAGCGGGCTGTGTGGCAAAGGAACCCAATTCGCAATCCCGCATACCGCGTTCAAAACACAGATGCTGGCAATTTGGCAACAGACAATGGTATGAGTATCGGTTGTTCAGAAAGCAATGGCAAACTACTGAACGTAAATTTGCAAAGAAATTACAATCAGTACAAAAAATGCTGGGTTTGACTGCGACTTCCTGTAAGGGATATGCAACTAACTTAACTGGTACCATTAGTATTAAGACTCTTCGCTAGCTGTTGCAGATGAGGACGGATGCACGTATGGGAATGTCCCGAGTGATGAGATGTCTGTTCTTGATTCAAGTCAATTCAGTCAGGCGCAAGATTTAATTTCTTTTGACTTCCACAAATTTGATAGTACTTCTCTTACCTTCCAGGGGCTGGAAGGATACGAACATTTGCAGATGATGTTCTCGCATGCAGGCAGGGGAGGGGCAGAAAGCAAACAGCTCAAGAATTGCAGGCGACACTGGACAAAGTGATGGATTGGTGCACGGAGATGAATGCTGTCATTAACTCAGAAAAGACATCTGTCTTGTGGTGCTCTCTGGACAATAGGATTGTTAAAGCTGAACTCCCAAGCCTCACAATAAATGGAAGACATGTGAATAGAGTAAGCAGACCGAAGTGACGTCGGGCCCGTCGTGGAATATGCCTCAAGCTCCCGCGCTACAGCATCGAAAACTGGAAAATGGGAGGGGGGGGGGGCGGGTAAACTAGACAGACCAAAATATGGGATAGAGAATAACGCTTGGAGCAATGAGAAGCACCCCTACAACAAAAATAGGAAAGATTGCGGGTTTGGAGCCCTCGGATTTCCATAGAAATTATAAAACTGTCACACAGCTTGAAAAGCTAAAAGGGCTTTAAAATAGTCCGTTGTGCTATACATTTCAAGACAGAACTGAAACAAGGCTACTGAAGGAAAGTCCAGATTTCTTTGCACCATACACATATAGACGATATGCAGAAATAATAGACAATGATGTATGGAAATGTGAATCTCTCACACCTTTACCATGGGCGAGCTGCATAGATTTACCAAATGCAGTTGAGGAAGTCCCATAAATAACCTCCAAAAATGAACAATCAGAACAAAGATTTCTTTCATGTCACAGACACATGGAAAAGTAACCCTATATATATAACATCTGGTCACGAGTGTCTACAAATGGTTGTGGAAGTTACCGGCCTGGGAAGAACACTTGGGCCAATGCGGCAACATGTGCATTCGATGTCATTGAGGGCTTCCAGGATAAACAAGAGATGGTGGCGGTGGCATTTGACCTGGAAGATGCTTACAACAGGGTCAGGTTTGATCGTTTTATATACATTCTCATGGATATGGAGGTCTGCCTTTGAATTGTGAAATGGATTGCGGCAGTACTTTATAAGCGGAAAATCGCACTTCGCATGGGTTCATGGACTTCTGACCCCTGTATTATTACCCAGGGCTGCCACAGAGATCAGCCATGTCCCTAGTGCTTTTTAATGTATACAACATTTGGTAGAGTCTTGACATTCGAAGATGATGTGCTGGTGTATAGACATGGAAGAGAAGGGGAAAGAATGGCCGAAGACTTACAGTCGGCAGTAAACAGGGTGGCAGAGTGGTGTATGGACTCAGGGTCACTAATAAATTCAAACAAGGCATCGGTTGTGTGATATTACCTGGATAACCGAATCGTGAAGGAATATGTCTCATGTATTACATAGAATAGACGTCCTCTCAGTAGAGAGTGTAAATTGAAATACTTGGGAATCACCTTCGACAGATGATTATCTTTTAAGGATTGTGTGGAGGCTTTAGTGGTGAAGGCTTGAAAGGGGCTTGATGCATAGAGGGCGATGACAGCATTCGGGGTAGAGCAGAGGATTCTTTACATACTCTTTCGGCAATTAATAATTTCTGTTATTCAGTATGATTTGGGGCTGCTGACAGTATCAAAGAGCCTACTTGAAAGGTTGGAGCGCATGCAGAATGCGGCCATCCGGGCGATCCTTGGGTTGCAAAGGACACACCAATTGTGTGCACGAGGCATATCCTTGCACTATCAACAATTGCGGACAGGAACAGAGTCCTTCAAGCCTAAGAGGAGCTGCAGACAGGGATGACCCACTGCATGAACCCATGGATATGGTCACGGGTCATAGACTTAGAAGAGGCAGGTTCTGGATGGCACAGGCAGAAATATCTATCAGCCAGGTGTGTGAAATAGAGAACATTAATAGTGAAAATGAATGGGTTAAAGTACTGGAAGACATGTCGGACTGGCACAAGTCGTGAGCGCAGAAAATGGGATTCAGGTCGCACAGAGTTTGAGGTGCAACAACTGATCCATGGCAACGCACCTCAAGGTGACATAGTGATTTACACCGATGGGTCAGTAGTGAAAAACAGAACTAGTGGCTGGGTTTAATTGCGAAGGCTAATGGACGATAGGTGAAAAAGGAGAGTCTGGCATATGAGACTACAACATCCAGCATGAGAATGGAGGTGGAAGCAGTAACAGCTACCTTCCAATTGTTGGAGGAGACAGCTGCAACACACATTGTATTCGTTACGGAATCACGGAGTATGCTTAGTAAGGTGGAGAAAGGAATTTTTCGTGTGGCAAGCTTTGCTTCAGAGATCATTGATTGTGAGAATTGCATGGGTTTTCTGCCCTGGACATGCAGGAGTGCTGGGGAATGAATAGGCTGATAGGCTGGCAGGGAGTGCACCTCTCTGTGGTAGATTACCTATGGACAAGGGAGAGGTGGTCGGGTGCCTGTGGGACCAGGTGCAGAAAGCGGTGGTACAGACTGACATCCCATATGTGGAGAGAATGATATGGCAGGGGTTCTTGACAGTTCTCAAAGCTGAGAGGGAAGAACAGGAGAACTTTCAGTCAGATGACAGTTGGAATGATTAGTAGTATAACTCTTCGGATGTTGAACGAGGGGACGGAGTGTGTGTAGGAATGTTCTGATCAGTAATCGCCTGCCTCAATCTGAGCATCCCCCGTCAAATTGGGTGCTGATCCGCCTCAGCCTGTCTGCCTCAATGGGTGCTTGGAGCTAGTACAAATTCCGAATCGCGGGCTGTAAAACTAAGCACCAGGCACTAAAAGAAAAGAAAAAAATAGAAACCTCAAGCTATGGCTTACAATTTGGAAAATAAATACCAGGTGTCCTGGGATTTTCACTGATCTGATGAATGCTGACGACGTGAGTAAAACGGCTGTGATTGATGCAAACTCAGTCGTCTTAACATTGATATTGCTGGCTTGCAGGATACTCACCTTGCTGATGAAAGGTCACTCAGGACAAAATATTACACCATTTTTGGGGGAAGGGTAGAGGGCATGAAGTGAAAAGACAACATGGCGTGGGCTTTTGCCTGTGTAGAATACACTACTGGGAATGATTGGAGTTCAAGCTGGAGGTAATGATAGACTATTATCCCTGCGCTTGGCAACCTCTTGTTGTTTTGCCACTATTATCACTGCGACACTCATTTCCTCTGACGATGTTAAGGATTCATTCTATGAGGAGTTAGACTATGTGATCAAGGCAGCACCAAAATCTGACTACATGTATATGCTCTGTGATTTCAATGCTCGTGTGGGCAAGGACTCGAGTTTATGGCCAGTATGCCTTGCAAAATACAACATCAGTCGCATGAATGAAAATGGGCAAAGGCTGTCGGAGCATTGCAAAAGAAACGAACTATGTATTAAAGACTCCTTTGTTTAAAAAAAAACAACAAAAGAGCGGCATGAGGTCACATGGAAATACCCAAGATCCGGCCATTGGCATCAGCTGGACTTTTTCATCACACGCAGATAACATCTGAACCAAACATCATTAACCCGAAGTTATCACAGTGTTGATTGTGATTCTGATCATTCTTTAGATGTTGCAAGGGTTAGACTGAGATCAGAGAGAATCTACATGGATAAACACAAATCTATCCCCAGGATTAATATTATCAACACCAACGATCCTGATAAGTGTTTTGAGTTCCAACAGCAACTTGACGACTCTGATACATCAGAAAATTGTACAGCAAGTGAAAAGTGGGGTAAACTTAAGTAGACTCTTTATAAAACAGCGGTAGGGGATTCTGACACTGTGGATCATTAAGAGGCAGGACTGGTTTGCAGCAAACAGCCAGACACTGCAGCTCTTGATTGATAGAAAGAAGATAGCTCTCTAAAGAAACAAAGAAAGATCAAAGGGAAACACTCTCAGTGGGCTGAGGCAAGTTAGGAAGGATGTGAAAAAACCTGCCAGACAGTGTGCAAATGATTATTGGATCAAGTTATCCGAGTACATTCAAAATTCAAGTGATAAGGGAAACATCAGAATCGTGTATGAAGGGTATATAAGGCCTGCGGTCCAATAATTAAAGGAAGTGCACCTCTGAAACCTTGACTGGAGAAATCATCACTGATAAAAAACAGCAGATGGACAGATGGGTAGAGCACTATTTAGAGCTTTACTCAAGTGAGACCAAACTAGCGGATGATGCCCTCAACGACATAGAGGCTCTACCAACTCTTGACCACCTGGACACACTTCGCACCGTAACAGAAGTCAGAAGTAAAGTGTGCTATTAATGAACTTGCGTCTGGCAAGGCTCCAGGTAAGGATAGGATTCCAGTAGAGGTTATCAGGAGTGGGCAAGACACACTCACTCTGCAGATACACCAGTTAATAGAGCTATGCTGGCGAGAAGGACAAGTCCCACAGGATTTCAAAGATTCAAGCATCATAACACTGTACAAGAACAAGGGAGATCAGAGCGACTGTAACAACTATAGGGGTATCTCACTTCTGTGTATTGTTGGGAAAGTATTTGCCAGAATTGTTCTGCGCAGACTTCAAGTCCTAGGAGATCAAGTCTACCCCGAATCACAGTGTAGCTTTCTACGGAATCGGCCTACCAATGATATGATATTCTAATTGCGACAAATGCAAGAAAAATGCCATGAAAAGAATCAACCACTGTTTATTGCCTTCATCGATCACACAAAGCATTTTATTTGGTCAGTCGTGGGGGTCTGTTCAAGGCACTAAATAAGATCGGCTGCCCGCCAACCCTTCTGTCCATTGTGGAATCGTTCCACACAGGCATGAAGGGTATAATCAAGTTTGATGGTTCAACTTCTGAAGAGTTTGAAATCAAGAGTGGAGTTAAGCAAGGTTGTGTACTAGCTGCCATCCTCTTTGGATACTTTTCACTTCTCCTGAAATATGCCTTTCGTGATCAGGATAGTGGTATATACATTCACTCACATTCAGATGGCGACCTCTACAATGCTCAGAGATTGAAGACCAAGACCAAAAGAGGGTAATTGATCAGAAAGTTGCTTTTTGCAGATGATGCTGCAATTACGACACACTGGGGAAGAATTACAACGTCTACTATCTACATTCTCCAATGCTTGTTCTGAATTTGGTTTAACAATTAGCAAAAGGAAGACACAGATTATGTCACAAGGTGCACGTGGGGTACCTTCAATCTTTATTGGCGACGTCGAACTGGAGATAGTACACCATTTCACATATCTAGAATCAGAGGTAAACAGAAAATTATTCCTAGAACAGAAAATCAACATCAGGATCGGCAAGGCAACAACAGCAATGAACAGGTTAACAAAAACAGTCTGGGAGAACACAAATCCTGGTCTGTCAAGCGTGTGTCCATAGCACTCTTCTTTGTGGCAGTGAAGCCTGGTCAACTTACTCATACCAAGAGAAACATTTAAACAGCTTTCATAAGCGTGTCTGCGAAAACTACTTGGTATTAAGTGGCAACACAAAATCATAGATACTGAAGTATTGGAAAGATCGAGTTGTGTGATTCCATGCTCAGTCTTCGAAGACTTTAGATGGAAAGCACACATTAGGAGGATGGATGAAATACCAAAGGATAACATTTTTGGGGAATTACAGATGGGTAAGAGATCTCGTTAGAATTAATAAAACATCGACAGGAACTGAAAACGAAAGGAGAAACCGATAACAGTAGGACGAAGTATGAATCTTTAACACGGGAAATAAGAAAGAACACAAGAAAGGACAAAAACCAGTATATACAAGATTTTGAATTAAAATAGAGCATTATCGTAAGAATGGAAGAGATTACGAAATGTTCAAAGAAATGAAGTTATTGACTAGAAATGTTCAACCTCAATTAAATGTTATCTGGGACAAGTTGGGAAATACCTTAACAGAATCTATACAAATTCTAGAAAGATGGCAAAAATACTGCAGTGGAATGTATGATGTGAATTATATACATGAACCAATGACAGCAGAGACAGAACCTGAACCCTCATTAGATGAAATTGCATGGGCAATAAAGAACCTGAAGAATGGTAAATCACCAGGATGTGATGAGGGACCAGCTGTACTAATTAAAGCGGGAGGAGAAGAAAGCATACAAATCTATTATTACGCATTATGTAAAACGATATGGAAATATGGTATATGACCAAAAGATAGGAAGAGAACTATCTTCATTCCAATACCAAAATAGGGCAACCTGAAATTATGCAACAACTATAGAACTGTTGCCCTGATCAGTCATGCAAGATAAAATTCTACTAAAAATCATAATGGGAAGACTTCGTAAGAAAATGGAAGAGGAAATTAACGTGGTTCAAGCTGGATTTAGACAAGGAAGAGGAACAAGAGATCACGTACTCAACATGCGTTTAATAATAGAGAAGTGCAGAGAATTTAATGTAAACCTATTCTCATGTTTTGTGGATTATTCAAAGGCATTAACTGTGTACAACATCAGAAACTTTGGAAAATCATGAGGAATATGGGCTTTCCATCACATGTTGTACAACTCATAAAAATGCTCTATCTAGACCAACAAGCAGCGGTTAGAATAGATGGTGAGACATCAGATTGGTTTGACATCAAGCAAGGAGTCCGTCAGGGCTGTGTGCTGTCACCCTATTTGTTTAACTTGTACGCCGAAAATATAATGAGAAATGTCAGAGATGATATAACCAGAGAGCAATATGATGCCCTAAATATCGGTGGTCATGAAATACCAGAGATTTGATATGCTGATGATACAGTATTACTATCCACAACACAGACTGGTATAGAAAATCTAATAGCCTCAACCCAATTGAATAGTGAAAATCACAACTTGTATCTTAACATAGCAAAAACAAAGATAATTCATACAGATAAAACTACTATGGAGAAATAAATATATATTAATGAGGAAAGATTGGAAGTGATGGAAAATTTTGAATATCTTGGGTCATTGTTTACCAACAACGGGGACACAATGAAAGAAATTAAACAACGACTATCAATTGCTCTTCAAAGACTAAAACAACTTAATAAATTATGGAGTAGGCAGATAGAACTACAAAGGTGAGATTTTTAAGAGCATGCATCTTTCCCATTGCAACATACGCCTGTGAGACCTGGACATTTACTAAACAAGCCGAACAGCTCATAAATGCCTTTGAATATAGATGTTATAGACGAGTTCTAAGAATATCTTGGGTAAAGAAAAGAACAAATGCATGCATACTTCAAGAGCTGAACACTGAAGATGGTTGGACTATTAAAAGACGATAAAACAAAGAAAATTGAGATATTTTGGTCACTTGAAACGTCACGAAAGTTTGGAGAGAACAATAATGGAGGGGTATATGCCTAGTAAGAGAGGAAGAGGAAGGCCAAAGAGAATATGGGTGCAGGATGTGGCGGATGATCTCCAGATAGATGTACCGGACGTGGGACATCTTGCTTGTGATCGAGAAGTTTTCCTGAAGGTGATTATGGGAGCGAGAGGTTCTGCAAAGGACATGCTACTGAATGAATGAATGAATGAATGAATGAATGAACGAATGAATGAATGAATGAATGAAGAGATCTCGAGGCCGGCCTCTACTACGGTACAAAGATGTGTGAAAGTGGAACATAATTGATACAGGCATTGATATTGCACCTTGGAAGCAAGACACCGCTGATCGTGTTGCACGGAGGGCAAAGATTTGAAATGGAATAAAGACAAATAAGAAAATAACTGAGCGTGTGAGACGTCAGATGGTGCGTGATGGTGGAGATCACCATATGTTCACATGCATCGGTTGTGGACGAACATTTACAGTGCGGATTGGTCTGATTAGTCACATTCGCTACCACCATTCATTGTAGTTATTATGCTTTTTTAAAAGCACAATGTAACAAATTAGAGTCTGTCTAGACGGCAACAACAACAACAACAACAACAAAACTTTATTTTGAAAGGGTTAAGAGGTGCCAGTAGTAATATATATATATATTACTACTGGCACCTTGCCGTCTTGACAGACTCTAATTTGTTGCATTGTGCCTTTATAAAGGCAGGCGGCCATGCATTACATCTAAAGCTGCACGAACTAATAATAAAAATCTGGAGGACAGAAGAATTACCCCATGACTGGAAAGAGCCACTATTGATACCTATCTTTAAGAAAGCCGGTCTCTCTGGTCTAGAGGTTACACGACTTTCTTCCTTAATCTCGCATACTCTCGTAAGTAACGTGACGTTGCGCGAGAATTGGTAGCGGTTCTCTCCGCGTCGGTAACTTACAGGGTATTGAGCCGGTCGCTCAGAAAGCAATGGCAACTACTGAGCGTAATCTTGCCAAGAAATCAACAATCAGCTGAAAGATGCTGATGTTGACAGCGATGTCCTGTAAAATCTTTAAGAAAGGAGACAAGTTCCAATGTGAAAATTATAGAGGAATATCACTACTGTCCACAAGCTATAAGATACAATCCGCGGTATTACTAAATAGACTAAAACCATATTCAGAAGACATATTAGGTGACTACCAGACGGGTTTCAGACAAAACAGATCAACAATAGATCAGATATTTATCTTACGACAAATAGCCGAGAAAAATTGGGAATATAATAGAGATCTCCATAACATTTTTGTGGATTTTAAAAAGGCTTATGACAGTGTCCATAGGAATAGTCTGAAACCTGAAGTACAACTAAAGGAGACGAAGCCTTGTTACAAACCTTTGAGAACAAAGTCTTAAGACGCATCTTTGGGCCCATTAGTGATACACAAAGTGGAGAGTGGAAAAGAAGAAGCAACAAAGACATTTATGATCTGTTTAAGTCCCCGCTAATCACTGGCATCATGAAGGCTAATAGACTGCAATGGCTGGGGCATACAGAAAGAATGGAAGATAATAGGGAAACAAAACTCGCTTACACTCAGGAAATAAATGACCGTAGACCCGAGGTAGACCAAGAAGACGGTAGAGAGATATTATACAAACAGACCTACAAGCACTGGCAAGAGAAGGTCAACCAGAGAGACGAATGGAGACGGCTTGTATCTGCAGCAAAGAACCTCAATGGCTCGGAATGCAGAAGAAGAAGAAGATATATATATATATATATATATATATATATATATATATATATATATATATATATATATATATATATATATATATATATATATATATATATATATATACACACATAAGAGGAATATATATATATATATATATATATATATATATATATATATATATATATATATATATATATATATATATATTAAATATTGAGCACAACCCACTACTGTCAACGCCGATCGCATTCCGGCACGAACCTAAGGCCTATCCACGTCATGGAATTGCTCACTGGATTTAGGAGGCCTGGTGTTCCTTGCCAGTGAGAAGTCCTGATCGTTCGGGTCCACATCGATTGACGGACGTCAGTCGCGGCGATTGGGCAATCTTGAGCATAGCCTACGATGGGTAGCGTTGTGGTATTCCGGTGTGATAATTTGGCGTGTCCAGTGTGTGCTGCGTGGTTACACACCCGCTTCACACGCGTGATCCGGGGCTTGTTTCCGGATCCGGTCAGGGATATGCACTACTGACGAGCTCAAACGAGGGCGAAACTCGAGTATAGTGCTTCCATGACGAGGATAGGCCTTAGGTTCGTGCCGGAATGCGATCGGCGTTGCCAGTAGTGGGTTGTGCTCAATATTTAAATTTCAAATCCCGAAACAACCAAATAATCAATATTTATATATATATAAAAGAGACTGTATGTGTGTGGTTGTGTATGTATTTGCTGCGTTCGCGAACGGTCCATCCGATTGAGATGAAATTTTCTACACGTCTTCCTTTCATTCCTGTGCAACCGACTGTAATAGTTTCTTAGTGTAAAACCGGCTACTTATTTACTAAAATTTCATTTTGTAATTACATGACTTAACAAATGAAATATTCTATAAAGGGACATAACTTTTAGTAGCATTGATATATCTTAGGTTAAGTCCCCTGGCTATAGATAGCTATATAAATAAATAGATACATAGATAAATAGATCTGACCCGATAGATAGAGAGGGTAGGATAGACGGAGTGAGAGACGGATGGGCAGGCAGGCAGACAGACAGACAGATATACAGATAGATAGACAGACAGACAGCCGGGTCGACAGACAGACAGACAGACAGTCGGGAACGGGAACTTAAATGACTACTTATATGAATTAAATTAGATGCTCCCCACAAGGGACTGGGTGAAGCCGGGCCGGGTCAGACAGACAGATAGACAGACAGACAGACAGATAGTCGGGAACGGGAGCTTATATGACTACTTATATGAATCAAATGAGATGCTCCCCACCAGAAGCTGGGCGAAGCCGGGCCGGGTCACACGGACAGATAGACAGACAGACAGATAGTCGGGAACGGGAGCTTATATGACTACTTATATGAATTAAATGAGATGCTCCTCACCAGGAGCTGGGCGAAGCCGGGCCGGGTCAGACAGACATACAGACAAACAAGCAGATAGATAGATAGATAGATAGATAGATAGATAGATAGATAGATAGATAGATAGATAGATAGATAGATCCCCGCCAGGGCCTGGGCGAAGCCGGGCCGGATCAGCTAGTTATATATATATATATATATATATATATATATATATATATATATATATATATATATATATATATATATATACATTGTATTTTAATCTCTTGTGTCCTGTTCGCAATCTAAAAATGGTGACCTGGTCTTGCCTTGAAGGTTGATGATAAGCATAATTGTTTATATATTCAAAGTGCAAGAGAGAGGACATGGGTTCAACACCCAATAGTGACAGCTCTCCCTAACAACACGATATTGGGGTCCACCCAGCTTCGCATAATGAGCACAAGAACATATTGACCTGACATAGCTATTTCACGAATCAGTTTTATAATTGCTGTACTCTGACTTTCTGACCCAACATATTTGGGGAGAGTTAATATGAATTTAAATGTGGCTCTAGTTAGGAGGGCTGTATCAGAAGATGAACTGATGTGTTTACAGCCAGCGTGCTATTGGAACGATCAGCAACCAACACCTTTACGACATTTGCTGCGGGTGACAGTCTATAGGATTATCCGGTGCTCTGTGACGTCGACTGTAATATCAATCAGTGTACGTCTGACTGGAGCTTGTTTTATCTTGTTGTAGCCATTTTATTATTCCCTTTCCTTATACGCTGAAATTTCCCAGATAAGCAGCCTTGAACTCTTCATCCTCGAAGTGACCTATCTTGCAGAAACCAACAATGCGTAAACTGTTGTCGTAAACATAGAATGTTCCTGCTTGTTCGTACTATGATAATTACCAAGTTGTCTTTTTCTTTCCACCCCAGACTTTTAACGCCGCCATCCTTAAGAGGAAATTTATCATCCAACAATGTTCTTCAAAATGCTGAACGACTCCATACGGGACAGATTAGCGTTCCCCACAGCAACGTAGTCATTGGCGGTATGTCAGCATCGCATCATCCTCATCATCACCATCATCATGCTCATAACGTGCCTTGTCAAATGATGTTTAACTCCAGTGTTACATCGGCACTACTGTATGGTTCAGAAACATGGAGCACAACTAAAAGAAATTATAATAAACTACAAACATTCGCTAACTGGTGGCTGTGCAGAATAGTGGGAATAAAATGGTATGACAGTATCACTAATGTAAAGCTCATGGAGAGAACTAAAAAAATACCAGTGAACTATGAGGTGAAATCAAAGACGCTGGGGTTAGATTGGACACACACTTAGAAAATATGAGGACAATTTAACTATACCAGTGGTTCTCAACTGGTAGGAAATTAGGGTTCCCGGGGGGGGGGGGGGGGGGGATTAAGATTATTTCAGAATAGCGTTAATACAAGAGCTGATTACTTGATATTGTTTTACCCTCCATACTTTACCGTTCTGTGCTTCTCGCCCTTCTGAAATTCGTTGTATAAAGTAAGTAGACCTGCAAATCACATTTTATTCAGACGTCTAGACTTGTTCGTGTTATTAAAGTTAGCTTCCATTAGTATGTATATTGTGTAAGGGCGGGGGTTTATAGGGAGGAAATACGAAAAGGGGGGGGGGGGGAGAAGATGTTCTGAACATATGGTGAAGGGGTGCATGGGGCAAAACAAAATTGAGAACCTCTGAACTAGACATTATCTTGTCTGGAACACACAGGTCAAACGAAATGGCGGGAGACCTAAAACACACGGATAATAGAATGACATAGATGAATTATATTGAGAGGACACGGAGGGAGCTGCAGGACAGGGCAATATAGATAGCAAAATAGATTTGACTGCTTGCTGCGTGTTGGTCAAAGGGTCTATACCCCTATGGGGAAATGAGGCTGACAGAAGAAATGGCGTAGGTGTTCACATCTCCCCACAAATCTCTGCAATGAGTTTTCTGGATCAATTCTATCGATGATATCCTTCTATGGCTATGCCACTGTCTTAGACTAACCAGCACCATTCCTCTTCGTCTGCTCTGCTTCTATTATCAATGATCGTCACAATTGATCGTACAATGTTCTCCAGTGCCCCCCTCTCATTAAATTTACCGAAGGACACTGTTGGTGGTATGCAGAAGTTTTAAATGTTAACTGATTCTAAACGAAGCTTTGGCCTCGTTGTGGTGAATACACTTACATACCACTACATGCTTTTGTTTATTTTATTTTCTATTCAGAGTTCACTTATTTTGTGCATGTTTATGGCCTTGCTGCCAGGATGGAGTTGAATCGTTACATAACTATTTCCTCCAGACGCGTGTGTCTGTATTTTGCCGATTTTTGTACCATTGGCATAATAGAGATAAAACAGAGCTGATCACGGATTCTGGTGATCGTGTCAGATGACGAAACATGACCGTACACGCTTATCGCCATGGTACATGATAATGATGATGATGATGATGATGATGATGATGATGAGGAGGGAGAGGAGGAGGAGGAAAAGGAGGAGGAGGAGGAGGATAATCTGTACCACAACTGACACACACTGTAGTCAATGAGCCGCGGTGGATATTCTGCCTTCTTGGTTTCCCACACCCTTTCCATTTCTGGTGTCACATGCAAGGTAAAAGCTCCGGTGAGGGCCGCGATTTTTTCACGTGGACGTCTAGTAACAAAAATTTCCCCTGGTCTCTGGGTAGTGAGATCGGACGCCCGTGTGTATTGTTGCGCACGTAAAAAATCCCTTGGCAGTTGGAAATCGAAAAAAGAGCAGCCTAACGGCGCTGCCCGGGCAAAATTTGGAGTTAAAAATCTACCCAAAGTATTTCAGGATCCTCGCCGGTGCAACTGAGCTGAGATTCTCCGAACCCAGGCTTGAGTTAGTAGTAGAACTGAGCATTTATGGGTTACACCCGTGTGCCGTGATGTTGATCCGTCAACTAAACTATACTGGGTTTAATCCCAAAGTAGTTTAATACTGGTCGCCTTATCCGGAGGAAAGCTGCAACTACACAATCCAACCAATTATGAACACGTCTACAAAGTGTTTGCTGCCAGATGGCTGAGACCATATGATTCTTTGGGAGATGAAAGGCAGAAGAACCAGAACAAGAATGAAACTTATTCAAACACGACATTCATCATGAGCGTGAAATTGGAGGCGGTCACTGATACTCTGAGATAACTTTCTGAAACTTCTTTCAATAAGGTGGTCAATGCCCTGGAAGGTTTAGTCTGGAGATACCAGGCATGTGTGGTTGCCATCAAAAGAGACATCACACATACAAGGAGGTCAGCAAGGGCTAGTGGATAATAGCGCTCGTTCTGAAACATCCGGTGTGCTGATGCCGAGGTAGCTGGTTCAACTCCTACACCGGTCAGTTGGACTAAAATATTGACTTATCGTTCTTCACTTGGGAACGTAAATCACAAGTACGTCTGAAGTCGGAGTGGGTTCGTTCACCTGATGGCAAGGGACACTGGTAATAGGGAAAGCTAATTCACATGCAAAAATCAGCCCAATGCACTAGAATTAGTAGCACGTGGGTGGACTACGGTTGAGTTCAAAGCGAGCGAACGCAAAAAAAGTGTCCAGTCTTTTGGCTGGCCTCCAGACCACTTCAAGATGAACACTGAGGTTGAGCAAAGAGCTGCGTAAGTCTTTAAAAGACCACTTGTTCTGCCAGGAAATACAAATCAATGGCTGCACGCGGCTACAATTGATGGAATAAGGAACACAATTCGGTACTAGCATGGAAGGATCATGGTAGAGGCGCGAAGCACAGGCGTGCGTAACCAATTTACCATTGGAAATATAAGTATGCATACTCAACGTCATCTTCTAAGGCGACGGGGCACAAATGGGCTTGTCCCCAATGTTGTGTCGACAGTATTCAAGGACCAATTCTGAAAAATAGTCAATACAGTGAGGTGAAATCAAGTCAGCGACCCCTTTTACACGCCTTGAACATACTGGACATATGGCTCTAGCTCTATAGTTTTATAAACCACTCGGAACTCGATGGGCAATGCAGTCTTTACTTCCCATAAATTTACTGCCTGGGAGCCTCGGTCAATTAAACAGAATCCCCGCCTTTACGGAGATTCGAGTAAATGACCACAGGGCCGACAGGCCAGCATACAAAGTACTGCGTTGCCATGGCTCCCTGACAAAAAGTACTCTAATGACAATACTGTCTCTGTATACAATTACTATCTAGTACTTATACGTTCAGCCTCGCTCACTGGCACAGAGCTGTCTTGACAGACGATATATTGTTGTATTGTGCCTCTAACAAGGCATATCAATTACAACCCATGGCGGTAGCGAATGTTCTACCTTTCCACAGCACAAAACCTGGGCTGAATTACAGAGACCATGTCTTACCCATGCAGCATGATCCTTCTATCTGCATGTCCAGTTTATTCCAGAGGAAAGGTAACAGCTAATACTGTCTGGAACTAGACAAGCTGCAGAAGCTCCCGGATCAGCAAAGCAATGCCAAGCTTCCATCCTAGACCAGACCAAGGCTGCCCTGCCATAACATTTAGTATTTAGGTTGCATTAGGATTAGGCTTGTACCCTCCTAGGTGCGCTTCTCCATCCGAAGCCGTCGGCACAATGCGGGGTGTCGGGTTTGTTGAGCGCCGCCCCACATTCTGTGCTAACAGAAAACAGGTAGCAACGACTACTGTCATATGATAGCTCAGTCACATCTGACTAAGACCTGACAGACCATTCAGTCATTACATAAAATATAATGTAGTTTTTCTAGTCCCCGCATACTCTACTACAGATGACGTTTTCACGGCTACCTCAGGCGGCCTGATCGTGAATGTGGCTCCTTGCAGACCAGTGATTGTAGCCAATCTGAGACCTAGAGGATGTCGTAAGTAGTGTCATGTTTCTCTGATCTGTCCTTTACTTCTATGAATACCCATCAATATATGTGAATATATTCCACATGCCATGTCATATTTACAGTACATCTATCATTATGATATTATAACATTTATGTCGTCTTTTCCCTGTTGCTGTCGAATTGTGTTCAATCAGTTTTTTTTGGTACTCAACTGTACTATGGGCCGAATGGCTATGATGTCGGACTCTCATTCGGGAGATCCGGGTTCGAATTCTCGGTAAGGTAATGGATGTTTTTCCCCTGTCGGGAGCAAACATAAAACTCTAACCTGCATAGTTCGCGGCGGCTGCAATAGCCAGGCGGCCTTAGTTCCTCAGGCTCAAGAACCTCCCCCCTCCCCCAGTCTCCCTTGCACTACACCGCAAGGTACTAAAGGCAGTTCTGCCAGTTTTGACTTCAGAGCATCATGACAATGTGGCATGTCCTAGACAGAACGTTGCTCTCTTCAGTGTAAGACTGGCCAGGGTGGCAGCTTGCTCGACGGCAAGTGGACCGTGTGAACTCTAATTAACTTAACCTTCTGGAAACATTAGACAATATGTTACACATGTTCATTACTTTGTTTTTGTCTCAGCAATCTTGTTCTAATCTCTTCAAGGCCTCTCCCATCAGATGTAATAACTGTACTGAGATAACTATACGGATCCACTTGTTTAAGAATATGCCCATTTACTTGTATATCACATTGTGATATTTCCTTCTTTACAGTGACGACCATAATCTGTGTCTTCTTACTATTCAATTTTAACCCTGGTTGTTCACTGAGTGCAACAACAGCATCTACTAAATGTTGCAGATCCTGTTCATTGTCTGCAATCAAGACTGTATCATCTGCATATCTAATATTATTGATGCATCGTCCCCCAATGTTGATTCCTTCCATGTCTTCTATATTTCTGAAAATATTTTCACTGTACAGGGAAAAAAGATCTGGAGACATTACACATCCCTGTCTCACACCTTTTTTAATAGGCTGATATTGACCTACTTCATTATCACTTCTGATGGCAGCTTGTTGTTTCCAATATGTGTGTGTGTGTGTGTGTTTTTTTTTTTTTACAAATCTAAGGTCTTTTCCATCAATTTGTAGATCTTCAAGCATCTTTATCATGTCGTCGTGTCTCACTTTATCGAAAGCCTTTGTGTAGTCAATAAAGCAAAGGTATGAAGCGTGGACAATGAGCAGACGCGCAGAAAAACATCTGATGGCTGTGGAAATGTGGTTTCTGATGAAAATGTAAAAACTACCATGGACAGACAGAAAAACCAATGATCGAGTCCTTCAAGAAACAAATGAAGATCGTAAACTGATTAGAGTCATTAGACGTAGACAGTCAAAAATTTTTGGGCCTGTTATGAGAAGAAATGACTTGGGGAACTTGGTGACGACTGGCAAGATCGAAGGGAAGAGACCAGGGGGAAGACCGAGAAGTAAATACCTGGATGGCTTGGCCACGTGGCATGGTTGAGACAGGAACAAGGAGCTGATCCACGACTCTGGTGATCGAGTGAGATGGCAAAACATGACCGCCCACGCTTATAGGCATGGCACATGGTGGATGGATGGAACACATGTTTTTAGATAAAGTCCGCTATTGGCTCTCATCAATGTCCAGCGAGAATATTCTCGATTCTTTGCTAGTTCCATTGTCTCAGACTTGTTCAGTTCCCCTGTCTCATGAATGTTCAGTTCCCTTGTTCAATTTCCATGTTCAGTTCCCCTGTTCCATCTATGTTCAGTTCCCCCCATCACACATATTCAGTTCCCCTGTTTCGTCCATGTTCAGTTCTCCCGTTTCATCCAAGTTCAGTTCCCCCGCAACTCGAATGTTCAGTTCCCATGTCTCATCCATGTTCAATTCCCGTGTTCATCCATGTTCAGTTCCCGTGTTCATCCATGTTCAGTTCCCATGTCTCATCCATGTTCAATTCCCGTGTTCATCCATGTTCAGTTCCCGTGTTCATCCATGTTCAGTTCCCCTGTTTCGTCCATGTTCAGTTCTCCCGTTTCATCCAAGTTCAGTTCCCCCGCAACTCGAATGTTCAGTTCCCCTGTCTCTTGCATGTTCAGTTCCCCTGTCTCATCCATGTTCAGTTCCCCTGTCTCATCCATGTTCAATTCCCGTGTTCATCCATGTTCAGTTCCCGTGTTCATCCATGTTCAGTTCCCCTGTCTCATCCATGTTCAGTGTTCCTGTCTCATCCATGTTCAGTTCCCCTGTCTCATCCATGTTCATTTCCCGTTTCTCATCCATGTTCAGTTCCCCTGTCTCATCCATGTTCAGTTCCCATGTTCATCCATGTTCAGTTCCCCTGTCTCATCCATGTTCAGTGTTCCTGTCTCATCCATGTTCAGTTCCCCTGTCTCATCCATGTTCAGTGTTCCTGTCTAATCCATGTTCAGTTCCCAGTTCCCCTGTCTCATCCATGTTCAGTGTTCCTGTCTCATCCATGTTCAGTTCCCCTGTCTCATCCATGTTCAGTGTTCCTTCTCATCCATGTTCAGTTCCCCTGTCTCATCGATGTTCAGTGTTCCTTCTCATCCATGTTCAGTTCCCCTGTCTCATCCATGTTCAGTGTTCCTGTCTCATCCATGTTCAGTTCCCCTGTCTCATCCATGTTCAGTGTTCCTTATCATCCATGTTCAGTTCCCCTGTCTCATCCATGTTCAGTGTTCCTTCTAATCCATGTTCAGTTCCCCTGTCTCATGAATGTTCAACTCCCCTGTCTCATCCATGTTCAGTTCCCCTGTCTCATCCATGTTCAGTTCCCCTGTCTCATCCATGTTCAGTGTTCCTTCTCATCCATGTTCAGTTCCCCTGTCTCAGCCATGTTCAGTGTTCCTTCTCATCCATGTTCAGTTCCCCTGTCTCAGCCATGTTCATTTCCCGTTTCTCATCCATGTTCAGTGTTCCTTCTCATCCATGTTCAGTTCCCCTGTCTCATGAATATTCAACTCCTCTGTCTCGTGCATGTTCAGTTGTCATGTTCAGTTCCCTGTCTCATCCAGTTCATGTCCCCTGTCTCATGCATGTTGAGTTCCCCTGACTCACGTATGATCATGTCCCTTGTCTCATGCATGTTGAGTTCCCCTGTCTCACGTATGATCATTTCCTCTGTCTCATACATGATAATTTCTCCAGTCTCATTCATGTTTAGTTCTCATGTTCAGTCCCCCTTCCTCAAGCACGATCATTTCCGCTTTCTGATGCATGATCATTTCCCCTTTCTCATGCATATTCATTTCTCCTGTCTCATTGCCAAGAGCCGGACTCACTCACTCAATGTCCGACATCTTGGTTTCTGGTCTAGGGGTTAGAAGATTTAGCAGAAATATCTCTGTAGGCTCGTATAAATACTGTACAAGTCTTTCGTGCACACAACAAGTTCAACGCGTCCTTAGAGTACAAGATCACTTTATTCTAGCACAGTTATCACCGTGGTTGCCATCATGCACCGCCAGCTTCCTGCCTTTCAGCGTTCTGTGCATGACCAACACACCCACTGTCTAACAATAAAGAATACATGGTACAACTAATCGTCATTTGTTCCTGCTGTTGCTGCACACTATAGACTCTACACTTGACTGCTAAACGATAATACCAGTTCTAGTTACTTACGCACATCACACTGGTGGCCAACGTGTCACGGCGTGTCTCTCGCTCCGCCATTCTTGTCAGAATGTTCACAAAACGGGGTCAGCTCTCTCACCACAACTGGTCGATATTTACTGGCCCATCGTCAGTCGTTAACTTCAGTGTACTGCTTCTTCACTCACAGCTTTCTTAAACAAGAACACTCTTTCACTGTTGACTGCATCTTGAATAACTGCAACCATCGCAAAACGCTTTCAAACTCAGAACTCTCTCCAAATCAACCTTCTTGTCTCACGTCCCAGCTCGCTCTGCCTGAGCGCACCCTTTTCCGGCTTTGACCTCGGCGCGTCATGTGACCACATAACTCCGCCCCTTCGTGTCCCGGTGTCGGGTTGGTTTGTCAACTCGTGTCTTAGTGACATAAGTTTACACTTGCTCTGTTTCTCTTATCCATCTCATGGCACTAATGCATGTTCATTTTCGCTGTCTCATGCATGTTCAGTTAAAAAAGCCAGTTCCTCTGTCTCACGCATGCTCAGTTCCCCTGTCTCATGAATGTTCAACTCCCCTGTATCATGCATGTTCAGTTTCATTGTTCAGTTCTCCTGCCTCACTGCATGATCATTTCCGCTGTCTCATGCATTATCATTTCCCCTATCTTATGCATATTCATTTTCCCTTTCTCATGCATATTCATTTCTCCTGTCTCATGCATGTTTATTTCCGCTGTCTCATGCATGTTCAGTTAAAAAATCCAGTTCCCCTGCTACACGCATTTTCAGTTCCCATGTATCGTGAATATTCAACTCCCCTTTCTCATGCATGTTCAGTTTCCATGTTCGGTTCTCTGTCTCATGAATGTTCAACTCCCCTGTCTCATGCATGTTCAATATCCATGTTGAGTTCCCCTGTCTCATGAATGTTCAACTCCCCTGTCTCTTGAATGTTCAACTTACCTGTATCATGAATGTTCAACTTACCTGTATCATGAATGTTCAACTTACCTGTATCATGAATGTTCAACTCCCCTGTCTCTTGAATGTTCAACTCCCCTGTCTCATGAATGTTCAACTCACCTGTCTCATGAATGTTCAATGTCAATGTTCAACTCCCCTGTCTCATGAATGTTCAACTCACCTGTCTCATGAATGTTCAACTCCCCTGTCTCATGAATGTTCAACTCCCCTGTCTCATGAATGTTCAACTCCCCTGTCTCATGAATGTTCAACTCCCCTGTCTCATGAATGTTCAACTCCCCTGTCTCATGAATCTTCAACTCCCCTGTCTCATTGTGACGAAACGACTGCAGATAGTCTGATCTCTGAGTTATTTCCCTTTGATGGGATGGCTAAGGGTTAGTCTCCCTGGAATATGTAACAATAAATAGGGGGTTCCCCTCGAAAGTAGTGCGTGACGTCACTATTGTGGCTATTTCTAGAGAAATCTAGAATATTCCCCAGTAAGTGCGTACGTGGTCAAGATCACGCTAGACTCACAATTACCTCATGGAACACGGAATTGTGGAACTATCCGTGACACAGGATTTCTCCGTGGCTCATGGAATTCACTCGGCCCGTGAAGGCATTGTGAAGACGCACTGAGTTGGTCGTGATCAGTCGCCAGTCGGACCTCAGCGTAGACAGATCGCAGAAATGTGCTGCTGAAATGTGATATCAGTGTTCGCAGCCAGAGCGGGACATCAGCAGTCAAGATTGTGATTTCTTAATCACAGGTCAGTTAAATACTTTGTCTATTGTTTAACTGTTGTCCTTATACCGCGCCTACATTCCCAAGAGAATTAATTATCGACCGAAAACGTCGTAGCGAAGCGCATAAATTTTCCGCCGGCCGTCTGCATTTGTAATTAGCGATTATCGATCGGCTAGGTAATGTGTTGACAGACGGGGCCAGCCGTGCAACAGCTGGGAGTGTGTATACACAATCGGCCGGAACGTGTGTTCTTTCTAGTACTGGTGTAAAACCTTTGTTTGTAGATTGATAGAATTATAAACTGTTAGTTTACAAATGATTTGCATGGTTAGTGATATGTATGCTATTTTCACTGCTTTGTGCTAGGAAGATTCCGGTACTTTACCAAGTGTGTAGCAGTTACTTGTTTGGTTTAGTAATGACACACGCAAGGCAGGATGTTTGTCATTCATTACATAGAAATGCTAGACGCTGTTAATAATGATAAGTTAGGGCTGGTTATTATTATAGATGTATAATTTGCTTCGTTAGATTAGGATTGTAACTTAGGTGTTAGATCAGTGGTGGTGATTATTCTTGGAACCAAGGTGTGATTCATGGGAAACATCGGCAGGTAAGTATTTGCGGTGTAATCGTACCAGTGTTATTCCACATAGGAAGGATGGTGTTACATTTATTGGATAACAGGTGATAGGAAGTATTACTGATACCTATTGTCACTGCTTGTTTACATGTCCGTCCGCTAGGGTGACCGAGCGTGTGCAATCTTGCGTATGTCTAGTCAACCGACTGGGAAGTAGGCCGGTCCGCCCGACCCGTTAGGTTGCAGGTCCGACCCCAAAGCGATCGTGCGTATCCGATGGTTGAACATACCCGACTGAGAGCGATGCGGCGCTCTGTAATTCGAGGCCGTTGCGTCCAGGTAGATCCAAGATAGGAATCGAACCGAGTCTGTCTCTATTATTCTACTCTTCCAGAAACCTAACTCTGTTCATGGAGTACTTGAGGTACTGCCGTGAAGTAGGAGTAGTATGTTAGGGGAAGAATCCCCTAAAAATGAGGAGCTAGAGTTTTGGTAGAGGAGAGGCTGGAGGCCTTGCTACATTGGATGACGTGACCTAAGTCGTCACGGGACAAGATGCACGGGACCCACAGTAGCTGTGGGAAAGTGTATTGGTGGATGGCCACCAAAGCTGTGCTCGACCGGCACAGAGATGACCGACCTGAATGAAGGTCAGTTAATAAAAGGCAACTCAGGTTCTGGGACAGGGATCCCAGGACGGAGCGATGGCTGTGATATGAGTTTGTTATTTAAGTTTAACAATTCATGAGTTATCCTTAGTTAATACTATAGTAATGAATTATAAGGAGTATAATTTATTATGGACATATAGTTATTAATGTGTATAGTTGATCAATCCATGGGTGAAGGGATTGGTTAATTGGTGAGTATGGTTGGAAGGAGGATATGTCCGGCTGGGCACCTCCTAGATAAAGTAATCACTACACTGAAAGGGAAGTAGGTGTATTTGCTGATTGATGATGGGAGATGAAACAGGAGTGGACTAGTACCAGGCGTAGGATGCTTTGACAGAGTCATACAGTCGACTCTGGTGCTAGGGGGCTAGCGGTAGCCCAGACGAGGTACTTGACTATGCACAGGTGTACTATTGCTTTCTCTTACATCATCATGCCTATGCATTATAGGTAAGAGTGGATCTATGATGTGATGATCTCATACATATATCTTTATTGTATTATGTATGACTGAGAGGCAGGTGTAATGGTGGAGATGCAGTTAGTTCTTGTTGTAGTTGAGTACTCACACCAACCCCTCCGTGTTTCAGGATTTGTTATTGCTATACCTAAGGAGATTCCGGAGTTTAACCATGAGCTCTAAGGGACCGGCTCATTCCAGTGCCGATCAAGATGATGGTTGAGGCATTACTGGGAGCGGTCATCGGACTCGGCCGAGATCAACGATTGAAAAGTCTGAGTACAGAATTAGTCGGTAGGTCTATGCTGTGACCGCCGCAGAGAGTCCGACGAGTGTCAACAGATCCTGTGGGATCCAAGACTGAAACGTCTCTTGATTCTAGCCAGTGGAGCACTGGTGGAATTCGAACTCAGTGAGAACCTTGATGATTACAAGGTAGTGAATTTCAAAGTTGATAGGAGTGATCTCTGTTACCAGTCACCATGGCCTGTTTGTTATGCTTCCGGCCCGGCTGGGTCGTCATGGAACACCTTGTATATTATCATGCTTAAGTGGTGTGTACCTACAATGGTTTACCTTTGTGAAGCCGAAACTTGGTCCAGTGACCGAAGACATTGATTTACTTATGGGTGTGAACACCGGAGTGACATGCTTGATAGGGTAGGGATCTACCCCATTCCAAGGTGTTGAACATTGACAGTGTAGGTTAGGATGTGATTGATACCCATCGACCAGGGTAGTTACTTGTGAATTTGTGAAGATCTATTATTCCAAGGGACATGGGAATAGGTGAAGTGTTGTAGTCACCTGTTAGACTTTGCAAGTGACATTGTGTTTATGTGGAGCGAACGCTCATGTGATAGGTGACTTATCAGTGTGTATGTCACTTACGAGACATAAGAGCAACCAGGCTCTTGAACATTAGGGTACAGTGCTACACGTACTTGTCTGCAGTTGGGAGACAGCTAGTATTCTAGGGTCGGCCCAGACTTCATCAGTAGAGTGTGACGGTGATATAGTACGACATCAAGGGAGGATCCTTGATCACCGGTGCAGTGTCGGTCAGGCAGTGGTACTACGCTTGATCAGCCCGAGATTTAGTTCACTGTGGGAAGAAGGAACTTTGGAGAGGCATCAGACCTTGGAGTTCCTGTCCACTGGAGGTTCCTGGGTGAGTCGTAACCACGACAGGACGACCGCACGAACTATAGTCACAGTCTCTATGATGAAGAAGAATCATCTGTAGATCTGCTCTTGTACATAGTGTCTTATAGTCTGGCTTTCAGCCATCCTTCTCTGTGTTGCAGTTGACGTAGTTATGAATTAAATTTTGTTCTGTTAGCTATGACTTTGTGCAGTGGTATGACTGGTGTTTGTCCGAGCCCCCTTGGGGTAGGAAACCCTAGGTAGGGAAGGGGAGGTTCAGCTGTCCCGGCTTGTGTGGGGCCTTGTAGATGTTAAGTGCTAGTGAGGTGGTTGGAGCAAAGGCGGGGGATATTATCTATAGTAGCAAACCAGTCCAAGCCCCGGCGGTCTTGTTACAGAGAGAGTGGGAGAGGGTCCGGGATCTTCTGTTTGTTCTGACATCTCGTAGGAATAGGTTATAGTGTCCTCTGTCCTATACCTATTGTCTACTTGACGAGTAGGGCTATTGATACCTTTCTCTTCGACGTGGACAGACATATAGTTAACTTAGTATAGATTGTTAGTTACATTGTTGGTTATAGTTATAGTTAGCATTGTAATTGGGTATTGCATATCTATATTAGGACTAAGTTACACTAAGCATGGCTACTCGTACTTTAGATTTAGCTAAGGTGCGGGCATCTGCAACTGAGATGGGATTGGAAGGTGAGGCATTCAAAGCCTATGTACTGGAAGTAGAGAGAGACTTCAGAGCAGAAGAGAGGGAGCGAAGAAAGTCAGAAGCTGAGCTTGAAGCTCGAAAGCTAGCTCTTGAAGAGCAAAAGTTGGTGGCAGACCAACAGTCACAGAAACTTGCAGCTGACCTAGAGTCTAAGAAATTAGACGCTAGGAAACTGGAAATGGAACATGAGTTCCGTATGAAGCAACTTGAGGTAGAGGCTAAATCTGTTGGTGAAACTGAGGGAGCAGTAGGTGGAGCAGCTTTACCTAGCTCATCAGCAGCCAGCAGACCAGCTTACCATGCTATGAAATGGCCGTTTCCACCATTTGAACCTGACCAAGAGAAGATAGATCAATTCTTGGAGAAGTTCGAGGCGATGTGTAAAGCTATGGGCTTAGAGCCTGAGCGTTGGAACTTAAAGCTTTCACAAGGACTCCGTGGCACCGCATACGAAGTGTATGCGCGTCTTCCCCCAGGGATGGAAAATGATTATCCAACCCTGAAATCGGCTCTTTTGAAAAGATTCGAAATGACAGCCCATGCTTACCGGCGGAGGTTCAGAACCTCCAAAAGAGAACCAGGTGAGATGTTCTCGGCCTATAGTGTGAGGTTGAACTCATACCTTTTGAAATGGATGGCGTTGGCCAGTTTCAAAGAGGATTATGAGAGTTTGAGAGAGCTGATGGTGGTGGATCAGATGAAAATGCAGATGTCCAAGCCTTTAAGGAATTTCTTAGGGGAAAATGGGGCGGATAGGCTAGACATAGTAAATAAGTTAGCTGAAAGGTATGTGGAAGTCTATGGTGAGACTGGGGATTCCAGTCAGACTGATCCACAGAAAAGGCAGAAGGGGCATGATCAGAAGCCCAAGACCAAAGGTCCCAAAGAATCATCCAATGTAGCAGATCCTGTGGTAAAAGACTCTGGTAAGAAACCCGAGAAGCAAAGCCCTCCCGCCTCCCCAAAACGGAAGTGGAGTAAGAGGTGGTGTAAGTACTGTAAGTCACCTTCCCATAATACAGTAGACTGTCAGAGGAAGCCGAAGGACTTGCACTTTGCTTGTCTCGCCGCGACTAGGGATAGACCTAGCGAGACCCAACATGGGGATAGAGAGAAACCAGAGCCGGAGAGATCACCTGTGGTCGAGACGATAGAGGTGAATGGGCAGCAGGTGGAATGTCTATACGATACAGGATTGCAGTTTGAGGCTGTAATCTCATCCCACCTTGTGAGCCCAGGGCAGCTCACCGGCGAGACAAGAGAATTCCAGCCGGCCATGAGAAGCTCCGTAGCTATGAATTTGCCGATTGCTCGGATTGACATTCGGTGCAAGTATGTTACGGGTAGCATCAAGGCGGCTGTGCTGCCTGATCCTATTTACCCTTTGATCCTAGGTCATCCACATGTATTCTTGGGGGCTCCCAGGAAACATTGTCTAGTGAGCGCTAGGCAGGCCAGGGCTAAGGATGGAAAAGGGCAGTGTGGTAAGTTGATTGACCATTCTCTTGCGAGGTTAGTGAGCAGTGCTCAAAGTAGGGACCAGACCTTGCGTCCTTACTTACTGGAGTTGTCCAAAAGTTCCGACCCGCCAACTCCGGGTCAGTTCTATGTAGAAAACCGGTTGCTTTATCGTAGAGCCGGGCAAGGGGATAGCCAGTACGGTCAGATGGTAGTCCCTACTGACTACAGATCCCACTTGATACATAGAGTGCATACCTTATCCTTAACCGGACATAAGGATGTGGGGACAACAGTCCAGTGTCTTTCCAGCCACTACTACTGGCCTGGAATGACAGGCGACGTGCGGAGATATATCCGGTCGTGCTCAACGTGTTGTCTGGCAGCACCAAAGCACAGGACCAGAAACGGTTTATCTCTGCAGATCGGAGATAGGGTTCTCGCGCTTCTCCCAATCGAGGGGGCGGAATTCGAACTCGGATGGCAGGGCCCTTTTCCTGTGGAACGGATAATGTCCCGATCCACGTATGAGGTGAAGGTCCGCGGGGAATTGCGTAAGTTCCATTGTACTCTCCTTCAGAATTTGGAGAGGTCCGAGGTAGTTTCTCCACAACGTAGTGCGACTACCATCGCGCTAGATTCGATTCTGGGTCCAGACGAGGGCGAGGTAGACTCAGTCCTACGCAGTACATCCTGTGGGGAGGGTCTGCGGTCTCCTGAGCGTTCAACCGTAGATAGGGCGAACAGGCTCCGTCGGGAAGAGGCCCATGGTGTTAAGCACACTGGGAATCGAGGTCGGACAGGCGAAGTCACATCTGGCACGACGGGACCGTCGGGTGACTCGATACGCCGACAGGCTCACTGTCCTTACTCGCGGGAGAGAAGGCAGGAGCAAAGGTACTCCAGACGAACCTGGAGTAGGCGACCATTCATTTCGGTCGAAATCCGCGAACAGTCCACAAGGTTGATGCCTAGTCGGGATAGGAAAAGTCCTATTGTCGGAAGGGACGGACGAACCTTCAGTAAAGTAACCGATGGCCTACACCAGGTGGATGCGGAACAGTCCAGTTTAGCGGGTAAGCCGATCACCAGGCCGTTACGTTTCGGGCCTAATCGCTGGAGATAACGTACGTCTGAGGTGGTGGTTGGTGAGCCAGCATTCATACCATTCTGGTAGATCTCTCCGGGGAAAGCGATCGTTATGGAACGGCTTTTCCTGTAAATCCAGTCTCTATAGAGTAGAGGGCAGAGTTCAGACAGATCTTGGTCTAGTGAGTTCGACCGGGTCGACCATCTTAAGTAGGGGCCTATGTGACGAAACGATTGCAGATAGTCTGGTCTCTGAGTTATATCCCTTTGATGGGATGGCGAAGGGTTAGTCTCCCTGGAATATGATAACAATAAATAGGGGGTTTCCCCGTCGAAAGTAGTGCGTGACGTCACTATTATGGTTATTTCTAGAGAAATCTAGAATATTCCCCAGTAAGTGCGTACGTGGTCAAGATCACGCTAGACTCACAATTGCCTCATGGAACACGGGATTGTGGAACTATCCGTGACTCAGGACTTCTCCGTGGCTCATGGAATTCACTCGGCCCGTGAAGGCATTGTGAAGACGCACTTAGTTGGTCGTGATCAGTCGCCAGTCGGACCTCAGCGTAGACAGATCGCAGAAATGTGCTGCTGAAATTTGATGTCAGTGTTCGCAGGCCAGAGCGGGACATCAGCAGTCAAGATTGTGATTTCTGAATCACAGGTCAGTTGAATACTTTGTCTATTGTTTAACTGTTGTCCGTTATACCGCGCCTACATTCCCGAGAGAATTAATTGCCGACCGAGATCGTCGTCGCGAAGCGCATAAATTTACCGCCGGCCGTCTGCATTTTTAATTAGCGATTATCGATCGGCTAGGTAATGTGTTGACAGACGGGGCCAGCCATGCACACAGCTGGGAGTGTGTATACACAATAGGCCGGAACGTGTGTTCTTTCTAGTACTGGTGTAAAACCTTTGTTTGTAGATTGATAGAATTATAAACTGTTAGTTTACAAATGATTTGCATGGTTAGTGATATGTATGCTATTATCACTGCTTTGTGCTAGGAAGATTCCGGTACTTTACCAAGTGTGTAGCAGTTACTTGTTTGGTTTAGTAATGACACACGCAAGGCAGGATGTTTGTCATTCATTACATAGAAATGCTAGACGCTGTTAATAATGATAAGTTAGGGCTTGTTATTATTATAGATGTATAATTTGCTTCGTTAGATTAGGATTGTAACTTAGGTGTTAGATCAGTGGTGGTGATTATTCTTGGAACCAAGGTGTGATTCATGGGAAAGATCGGCAGGTAAGTATTTGCGGTGTAATGGTACCAGTGTTATTCCACATAGGAAGGATGGTGTTACATTTATTGGATAACAGGTGATAGGAAGTATTACTGATACCTATTGTCACTGCTTGTTTACATGTCCGTCCGCTAGAGTGACCGTGCGTGTTCAATCTTGCGTATGTCTAGTCAACCGACTGGGAAGTAGGCCGGTCCGCCCGACCCGTTAGGTTGCAGGTCCGACCCAAAGCGATCGTGCGTATCCGATGGTTGAACATACCCGACCGAGAGCGATGCGGCGCTCTGTAATTCGAGGCCGTTGCGTCTAGGTAGATCCAAGATAGGAACCGAACCGGGTCTGTCTCTATTATTCTACTCTTCCAGAAACCTGACTCTGTTCATGGAGTACTTGAGGTACTGCCGTGAAGTAGGAGTAGTATGTTAGGGGAATGAACCCCTAAAAATGAGGAGCTAGAGTTTTGGTAGAGGAGAGGCTGGAGGCCTTGCTACATTGGATGACGTGACCTAAGTCGTCACGGGACAAGATGCACGGGACCCACAGTAGCTGTGGGAAAGTGTATTGGTGGATGGCCACCAAAGCTGTGCTCGACCGGCACAGAGATGACCGACCTGAATGAAGGTCAGTTAATAAAAGGCAACTCAGGTTCTGGGACAGGGATCCCAGGACGGAGCGATGGCTGTGATATGAGTTTGTTATTTAAGTTTAACAATTCATGAGTTATCCTTAGTTAATACTATAGTAATGAATTATAAGGAGTATAATTTATTATGGACATATAGTTATTAATGTGTGTAGTTGATCAATCCATGGGTGAAGGGATTGGTTAATTGGTGAGTATGTGTGGAAGGAGGATTTGTCCGGCTGGGCACCTCCTAGATAAAGTAATCACTACACTGAAAGGGAAGTAGGTGTATTTGTTGATTGATGATGGGAGATGAAACAGGAGTGGACTAGCACCAGGCGAAGGATGCTTTGACAGAGTCATACAGTCGACTCTGGTGCTAGGGGGCTATCTGGTAGCCCAGACGAGTTACTTGACTATGCACTGGTGTACTATTGCTTTCTCTTACATCATCATGCCTATGCATTATAGTTAAGAGTGGATCTATGATGTGATGATCTCATACATATATCTTTATTGTATTATGTATGACTGAGAGGCAGGTGTAATGGTGGAGATGCAGTTAGTTCTTGTTGTAGTTGAGTACTCACACCAACCCCTCCGTGTTTCAGGATTTGTTATTGCTATACCTAAGGAGATTCCGGAGTTTAACCATGAGCTCTAAGGGACCGGCTCATTCCAGTGCCGATCAAGATGATGGTTGAGGCATTACTGGGAGCGGTCATCGGAATCTGCCGAGATCAACGATTGAAAAGTCTGAGTACAGAATTAGTCGGTAGGTCTATGCTGTGACCGCCGCAGAGAGTCCGACGAGTGTCAACAGATCCTGTGGGATCCAAGACTGAAACGTCTCTTGATTCTAGCCAGTGGAGCACTGGTGGAATTCGAACTCAGTGAGAACCTTGATGATTACAAGGTAGTGAATTTCAAAGTTGATAGGAGTGATCTCTGTTACCAGTCACCATGGCCTGTTTGTTATGCTTCCGGCCCGGCTGGGTCGTCATGGGACACCTTGTATATTATCATGCTTAAGTGGTGTGTACCTACAATGGTTTACCTTTAGTGAAGCCGAAACTTGGTCCAGTGACCGAAGACATTGATTTACTTATTGGTGTGAACACCGGAGTGACATGCTTGATAGGGTAGGGATCTACCCCATTCCAAGGTGTTGAACATTGACAGTGTAGGTTAGGATGTGATTGATACCCATCGACCAGGGTAGTTACTTGTGAATTTGTGAAGATCTATTATTCCAAGGGACATGGGAATAGGTGAAGTGTTGTATTCACCTGTTAGACTTTGCAAGTGACATTGTGTTTATGTGGAGCGAACGCTCATGTTATAGGTGACTTATCAGTGTGTATGTCACTTACGAGACAGAAGAGCAACCAGGCTCTTGAACATTAGGGTACGGTGCTACACGTACTTGTCTGCAGTTGGGAGACAGCTAGTATTCTAGGGTCGGCCCAGACTTCATCAGTAGAGTGTGACGGTGATATAGTACGACATCAAGGGAGGATCCTTGATCACCGGTGCAGTGTCGGTCAGGCAGTGGTACTACGCTTGATCAGCCCGAGATTTGGTTCACTGTGGGAAGAGGGAACTTTGGAGAGGCATCAGACCTTGGAGTTCCTGTCCACTGGAGGTTCCTGGGTGAGTCGTAACCACGACAGGACGACCGCACGAACTATAGTCACAGTCTCTATGATGAAGAAGAATCATCTGTAGATCTGCTCTTGTACATATTGTCTTATAGTCTGGCTTTCAGCCATCCTTCTCTGTGTTGCAGTTGACGTAGTTATAAATTAAATTTTGTTCTGTTAGCTATGACTTTGTGCTGTGGTATGACTTGTGGTTTTGTCCGAGCCCCCTTGGGGTAGGAAACCCTAGGTAGGGGAGGGGAGGTTCAGCTGTCCCGGCTTGTGTGGGGCCTTGTAGATGTGAAGTGCTAGTGAGGTGGTTGGAGCAAAGGCGGGGGATATTATCTATAGTAGCAAACCAGTCCAAGCCCCGGCGGTCTTGTTACACTCATGAATGTTCAACTCCCCTGTCTCATGAATGTTCAACTCCCCAGTCTCATGAATGTTCAACTCCACTGTCTCATGAATGTTCAACTCCCCTGTCTCATGAATGTTCAACTCCCCTGTCTCATGAATGTTCAACTCCCCTGTCTCATGAATATTCAACTCCCCTGTCTCATGAATATTCAACTCCCCTGTCTCATGAATGTTCAACTCCCCTGTCTCATGAATATTCAACTCCCCTGTCTCATGAATATTCAACTCCCCTGTCTCATGAATATTCAACTCCCCTGTCTCATGAATGTTCAACTCCCCTGTCTCATGAATGTTCAACTCCCCTGTCTCATGAATATTCAACTCCCCTGTCTCATGAATGTTCAACTCCCCTGTCTCATGAATATTCAACTCCCCTGTCTCATGAATGTTCAACTCCCCTGTCTCATGAATGTTCAACTCCCCTGTCTCATGAATATTCAACTCCCCTGTCTAAGGCATGCTCAGCATGCTCAGTTCTCCTGTCTACCCTGGTCATTCATTCATTCATTCATTTATTCATTCATTCATTCATTCATTCATTCATTTATTCATTCATTCATTCATTCATTCAGTAGCATGTCCTTTGCAGAACCTCGCTCCCATAACAACCTTCCGGAAAACCTCTCGATCATAAGCAAGATGTCCCGCGTCCGATACACCCATCTGGAGATCATCCGCCACATCCTGCACGCATCTTCTCTTTGGCCTTCCTCTTCTTCTCTTCCCAGGCATATACCCCTCCATTATTGTTCTCTCCAAACTCTCGTGACTTTTCAAGTGACCAAAATATTTCAATTTTCTTTGTTTTATCGTTTTTAATAGCCAACCTTCTTCAATATTCAGCTCTTGACGTATTGATGTATTTGTTCTTTTCTTTACCCAAGATAATCTTAGAACTCGTCTATAACACTTATATTCAAAGGCATTTATTCGCTGTTCAGCTTGTTTAGTAAGTGTCCAGGTTTCACTGGCGTATGTTGCAATGGGAAAGATGCATGCTCTTAAAAATCTAATTTTGTTGTTCTGTCTGTTCCATTCCATAATTTATTCAGTTGTTTTAATCTTTGAAGAGCAATTGATAGTCGTCGTTTAATTTCTTTCATTGTGTCACCGTTGCTGGTAATCAATGACCCAAGATTTTCAAAATTTTCCACCACCTCCAATTTTTCCTCATCAACATATATTTCTTTCTCCATAGTGGTTTTATTATATAGGAGTATTGCTTTCCGGTACAATGGCGACGAAATGACGCGTTGTTCTTCGGGGAGACGCTGTTCAGTGTTTTTCTGTGGAATTCCTGGGGATAGTGTTTTCCTGTGGATTATATGATGTTATTACGTGTTCATTTATTGGAAGTGTTCAAAAGGTAGGCAGGCAGGTGATGGATGAAATTTTGAGGGCAGCCGACAGATATTTGGTGGTTATGGTCTCGAGTTTCGCGACGGCAGGCAGAGGATCTCTTTCGAGAGACAATGGTTGCGGTCATCCGGCCAGTATGGTCACTGCCACAGAGGAAAGCAACGGCAAACTACCTCTTTGAAAGAGCCTAGTACATTATGATTCGCTTAAAGACTGATCATCGCAAGACAAGGATAGAGACATTAAAATTAGCAACATGGAACGTAAGGACGTTAAACTACGACGGAAAATTAGAGAACATAAAACAAGAAATATAAAGAGAAAAAATTAATATTTTAGAGATGTGCAAAACGAGATGGACAGGAGCAGGCATCAAGATAGATGAAGATTTTAAGATTATTTATTCTGGAGGTAAAGATCGACAAAGGGGAGTGGCAATAATTTTGGACCTGAATACATCAACATATGTTCAAGGATATTGTCCGTGTCGGACAGAGTTCTACTAGTTAAATTGAGTGGCAGACCTTTTAGCATAAACGTTATTCAAGTATATGTCCCAACAGGAGAGTCCAGTGAAGATAGTGTAGAGGAACTTTATAATGGCATAGAGTCTGCCTTAAAGAAATGTAAAAATTCAGAAATAAACATCATAATAGGAGACTTCAATACAAAAGAAGGAAATCAAGTTGATAGATACACAGTAGGAGACTATGGTTTAGGAGAGATAAATGAAAGAGGATACAGACTCGTAGAGTGGGCAAAAGAAAAAGAAATGATTGTAGGAAACACCTGGTTTAAGCAACACCCTAGAAGATTATGGACAGGGAGGAGTCCCGATAGCAGGATCAGAAACCAGATTGATTACATTCTGATTAGCAGAAGATTTAGAAACGCACTAACAGAAGCAAAAACAGTTCCCAGTGCTGATTGTTATAGTGACCACAGACTACTTACAGGAACATTGAGGATAAAGCTGAAGAAAGTCAAATATATAAGGAAACACTAAATATGATTTGTGTGCATTGAGTAATGACAAGGAAATACAAAACAAATTCAACATAGAAGTACAGAACGGATTTGAAATATTGTCTGATCTAGAGATATTATTCCAGGATGTGAATGATCAATGGGAAATGTTAAAGAATTCAATCAGATTGGCTGCAGAAACAACTATTCCAAAATTAAAGAAGGTGGGTCGTAAGAAATGGATGACTGAAGAAATTTTACACCTAATGGAAATAAGAAGACTCAACAAAAATAATCCTGCCAAATATGAAGAAATTAACAGACAAGTAAGAATATTATGTAGGAAGGCAAAAGAATTGAGGAAAAGTGCTTAGAAATTGAAAATTAACACAACAGTCAAAATACCAAATTAGTGCACAAAAGAATTCAGGAACTTACTAATAAAAGAACAAGTACATCAACAGGCTGTCTAAAAACTAAACATGGCAAAATCATAATAGAAAAAGATCAGATTCTACATGTATGGACAGATTATGTGAAAAACCTGTATAATGATAACAGAGAGGAACAGTATGATGTTAGATTTAATAATGAAGGACCACCAACTTTAAAGATGGAGGTTCAAAATGTTCTTAAGCATATGAAAGCTGGCAAGGCCCCCGGTGCAGATAACATCACAACAGAAATGATTAAAGCTTTAGAAGAATTTGGATTAGAGCAAGTCACCAGACTGCTGAACACATTATATGATACTGGAGATAAACCTTCTGAATTATGTAATTCTGTATTTATTGCAATCCCAAAGAAATCAGGAACCTTGGAATGTGATCAACATAGAACAATTAGTATAATGAGTCACATCACAAAGATTTTGTTACGAATTATCATGCAAAGAGTGAGGAAGAAAACACAACCTGAAATAGGGGAAGAACAATGTGGGTTTGTACAAGGAAAGGGTACAGTAAATGCTGTGTATATGCTGCGAACAGTTATTGAACGTGCTATAGAAGTAAACAATGATATACATCTTTGCTTTATTGACTACACAAAGGCTTTTGATAGAGTTAGACATGTCAACATGGTGGATATGCTTGCAGATCTACAAATTGATGGGAAAGACATTAGACTTATAAAATACACTAGCTGACCCGGCCCGGCTTCGCCCAGTCCCTGGCGGGAATCTATCTATCTATCTATCTATCTATCTATCTATCTATCTATCTATCTATCTATCTATCTATCTATCTATCTATCTATCTATCTATCTATCTATCTATCTATCTATCTATCTATCTATCTGTCTGTCTGTCTGTCTGTCTGTCTGTCTGTCTGTCTGTCTGTCTGTCTGTCTGTCTGTCTGTCTGTCTGTCTGTCTGTCTGTCTGTCTGTCTGTCTGTCTGTCTGTCTGTCTAATAAGTTATTGGTTGCAGTTAGAAAATTTCGCTTAATGCTACGATTAGGAGGAGGAGTAGGATGGGGAGGAGGAAGAGAAGGAGGAGGAGGAAGGGGGAGAAGGAGGAATAGGAGGAGGAGGAGGAGGATGAGGAGGAGGGGAGGATGAGGAGGGGGAGGAGGAGGAGGAGGAGGAGGGGAAGAGTAGGAGGGGGAGAAGGAGGGAGGAGGAGGAAGAGGGAAGCCCATATTCCTAATGATTTCCCAAAGTTTCTGATGTATTACACAGTCAAATGCCTTTGAATAATCCACAAAACATGAGAATAGGTTTACATTAAATTCTCTGCACTTCTCTATTATTAAACGCATATCGAGAATGTGATCTCTTGTTCCTCTTCCTTGTCTAAATCCAGCTTGAACCACGTTAATTTCTTCTTCCATTTTCTTACGAAGTCTTCCCATTATGATTTTTAGTAGACTTTTACTTGCATGACTGATCAGGGTAACAGTTCTATAGTTGATGCAGACATGTGATCGGTAAATATGTATTTCTGATCTTAAATAAACTGTGCACTTTGTTGCAATAATGTTTTATATGTAAATAAAATGTTTGCATATCCTTTACAGGACATCGCTGTCAACATCAGCATCTTTCAGCTCATTGTTGATTTCTTGGCAAGATTACGCTCAGTAGTTTGCCATTGCTTTCTGAGCGGCCGGCTCACATACACCGTAAGTTACCGACGCGGTTAGAACCGCTACCGATTCTCGCCGTCGTCACGTTACTCACGAGAGTATAGGGATTACGGAGAAAGTCCTAGAACAGGGAGACCGGCGTTTTATATGTACTTACATTTCATTACGAAACATGTTGATGTTCATAAAAATATGTATTTAGCTCAGTGTCACAACCCTATGTCGTTTGTTCGTCTGGGTCTGGACACGAATACATGTACGTATATCACAATCAGTCAATTCACGTACATAATTAATATAAGTTTAATATCACGAATTCAATATCAAAATTCATACATCAGAATTCATCACATTATCGAACAGCATACTCGTCCACTCAACTAGTATGTCTTAAGCATTCTGCGGAATTACTAGATATCTAAAAGAAAATACCTGGAATAGGCAATTAATAGGGGACATAAGCATCTAATATTGTTACAAGGGAGGTTACTAGAACTTGAAAAAGAAAATCATATACCTAGTATGCTATCATAATCTAACTTAACAATGTCTTTTCGTTTTCTGCAGAAATAAAATTGTCAATACTGAAGTCAGATTTAGTAATAATTACAAAAAAATCTGTTAGATTTGTTACAAAATATGTTTGTTATCTTTAAGTAATTACATTTTATAATCAAATTTTATTGTTTTTTGTTTATATTTAATCATTAAGATCATACTATTAAGGATACTTTAACTAGCTTTATCAGCAGTTTCCCCCCGTGGGGAAACTCAATTTTTTTACTGGCCTCCTAAGGCCACACAAAATTTAGAGACAATTAAACACCCCACCCCAAACTAGTATATATTATTATTATATACTAGCTGACTCGTCCCGGCTTCGCCCAGTCTCTTGGCGGGGATCTGTCTGTCTGTCTGTCTGTCTGTCTGTCTGTCTGTCTGTCTGCCTGCCTGCCCGTCCGTCCGTCTCTCCCTCCGTCTATCCCTCCCTCCCTGTCTGTCTGTCTGTCTGTCTGTCTGTCTGTCTGTCTGTCTGTCTGTCTGTCTGTCTGTCTGTCTGTCTGTCTGTCTGTCTGTCTGTCTGTCTGTCTGTCTGTCTGTCTGTCTGTCTGCCTGCCTGCCTGTCTGTCTAATAATTTATTTGTTGCAGTTAGAAAATTTCCCTTAATGCTAGGATTTTTATTTTTTGTTTATGTTGTCGTATAATTTTTATGTAAAAAATGTTGTATAATTTTCATGTAAAAAAAATGATGTGGTAGTATCGAGAACAACCTTAGATAAACGAAGACCAACTTATAAAAAGCATTAGAAAGAGCACTTGAAAGATCTTTACATCTTCCCCCAACAATTAACTTGGGTAAATAGAGCGGCGGCAGCAGCAGCAGAAGAAAAAGAAGGAGGAGGAGGACGGGGAGGAGGAGGAGGAGGAGGGGAGGAGGTGGTGGAGGAGGACGACGACGAAGAGGAGGAGGAAGAGGAGGAGGAGGGGGAGGAGGATGGGGAGGGGGAGGAGGAGGGGGAGGAGGGGGAGGAGGAGGAGGGGGAGAAGAATGAGGAGGCGAAGGAAGGGGAGGGGGAGGAGGAGGAGGGGGAGAAGAATGATGAGGCGAAGGAAGGGGAGTGGGAGGAGAGGGAGGAGGAAAGGAGGGGAGGAGGAGGAAAGGAGGAGGAGTGAGGAAAATGAGGGGGAGGAGGAGGAGGGGAGGAGGAGGAGGAGGTGGACGAGAAGGAGGAGGAGGGAGGAGGACGAGGGGCAGGAGGAGGAGGAGGAGGGGTATGGGGGAGGAGGAGGAAGAGGAGGACGAGGAGAAGGAGGGGAGGAGGAGGGGAGGAGGAGGGGCTAGAGGAGGGGGGAGGAGGAGGGGAGGGGAAGATGGGTAGGGAGGAGGAGGGGAGGAGAGGAGTAGGAGGAGGGGGAGGGGGAGGCTGGAGAGTAGGAAGGGGAGGGGAGGGTGGAAGAGGGGGAGGAGGGGAGGATGAGGAGGAAGTGGAGTAGGAGAAGGAGGAGGAGGGGGAGGAGGAGGAGGGGGAGGAGGAGGAGGGGAGGAGTAGGAGGCGGAGCAGGGGAGGAGGGGAGGGGAGGAGGAGGGAGAGGAGAAGGAGGAGTAGGAGGAGGAGGACTAAAACGCATATGCCTGTAGATAACTCTAGCGAAAATGTCCACCTATTTGAGAAATATGCGACAATTTTACATATATAGCAATGCTATTAAAAGTTATGTCCCCTCGCTATATATAAATTATAATGTAAATTGAAATATTAAATAATATCAAGTAAATAACTGTTTGTACACTAACAAACTATGACAGTTGGTTGCACTGGAATGATAAGAACACGTGTAGAAAATTTCATCTCAATCGGACGGACCGTTCGCAAACGCATAAAGAACATACATACATACATTGTCTTTTATATATATAGATTGGAAACAACAAGCTGCCATAAGGATTGATAATGAAGTTGGACAATATCAACTATTAAGAGAGGTGTTAGGCAGGGATGTATAATGTCTCCAGATCTTTTTTCCCTATACAGTGAAAATATTTTCAGAAATGTAGAAGATATAAATGGAATCAGCATTGGAGGAAGAAACATCAATAACATTAGGTATGCAGATGATACAGTATTGATTGCAGACAATGCACATGATCTGCAACAATTAGTAGACGCGGTTGTTGTACACAGTGAGCAGCTGGGGTTGGAATTAAATTGTAAGAAGACACAGGTTATGGTCGTCACTAGGAAGAACGAAGTACCACAATGTAATATGCAAGTATATGGGAACATTCTTCAGCAAGTGAACCAATACAATTATCTCGGAACAGTCATAACATCTGATGGGAGATGCCTTGAAGAGATTAGAACAAGAATCGCCATGGCGAAAGTAGCCTTTAGCAAGATGAAAAACATTCTGACCAATAAAAAGATGTTAATTGAAACGAGAAAAAGAGTGTTTAGGGGGTACATAGAGCCTGTTCTTTTGTATGGATGTGAAGCTTGGACAATGTGCAGTCAGGCTGAAAAACAGTTGATGGCTACAGAAATGTGGTTTCTGAGGTAAATGCAAAGAGTACCATGGACAGACAGAAAAACAAATGACCAAGTACTACAGGAGACAAATGAAAATCGTAGACTAATTAGAGAAATTAGACGAAGACAGTCAAAATTTTTTGGACATGTTATGAGAAGAAATGGATTGGAGAACTTATTGACAACTGGCAAGATCGAGGGGAACAGACCAAGAGGAAGACCGAGAGGAAAATACCTGGATGGCTTGGTCACGTGGCAAGGACGAGACAGGAACACCGAGCTGATCCACGACAATGGTGATCGAGTGAAATGGCGAGTCATGACCGCCCACACTTTCCGGCATTGCACATGATTGATTGATTGAGTGGTTTTATCTGTATGCATTAACTTTGTGTTTGCAATGTTGAGATACAAGTTGTGATTTTCACTATTCAGTTGGGTTGAGGCTATTAGGTTTTCTATACCAGTCTGTGTTGTGGATAGCAATACTGTATCATCAGCATACCGAATCTCTGGTATGTCAAGACCACCTATATTTAGGGCATCATATAGCTCCCTATTTATATCCCTCTTACATTTCTCATTATTCTCATAGGGGGACAGCACACATCCTTGACGGACTCCTTGCTTGATGTCAAACCAATCTGATGTCTCGCCATCTATTCTAACCGCTGCTTGTTGGTCTAGATAGAGCATTCTTTAGAGTTGTATTACATGTGGTGGAAAGCCCATATTCCTCATGATTTCCCAAAGTTTCTGATGTTGTACACAGTCAAATGCCTTTGAATAATCCACAAAACATGAGAATAGGTTTACATTAAATTCTCTGCACTTCTCTATTATTAAACGCATATTGAGAATATGATCTCTTGTTCCTCTTCCTTGTCTAAATCCAGCTTGAACCATGTTAATTTCTTCTTCCATTTTCTTACGAAGTCTTCCCATTATGATTTTTAGTAGAATTTTACTTGCATGACTGATCAGGGCAACAGTTCTATAGTTGGTGCATAATTTCAGGTTGCCCTTTTTTGGTATTGGAATGAAGATAGTTCTCTTCCAATCTTTTGGCCACATACCATATTTCCATATCTTTTTACATAATGCGTGATAGATTTGTATGCTTTCTTCTCCTCCCGCTTTAATTAGCTCAGCTGGTATCTCATCACATCCAGGTGATTTACCATTCTTCAGGTTCTTTATTGCCCTTGCAATGTCATCTAATGAGGGTTCAGGTTCTGTCTCTGCTGTCGTTGGCTCATGTATCTCATTCATATCCTCACTGTCACTCATATCATACATTCCACTGCAGTATTCCTGCCATCCTTCTAGAATTTGTCTAGATTCTGTTAAGGTATTTTCCATCTTGTCACAGATAACATTCAATTGAGGTTGAACATTTCTTGTCAATAACTTCATTTCTTTGAACATTTCATAATCTCTTCCAGTCTTATGATATTGCTCTATTCTGGTACAGCAATCTTGTATATATTGATGTTTGTCCTTTCTTGTGTTCTTTCTTATTTCTCGAGTTAAAGATTTATACTTCATCCTGCTGTTATCGGATTCACCTCCTTTCTGTTTCAGTTCCCTTCGTTGTTTTATTAATTCTAACGTGTCTGATGTAATCCATGGCTTAAGTTGCTTTTTCTTGGTCGGAATGAAATCTTATCAAGATGTATCTCTAGCTTGTACTGCCAGTTCATCAGGTGTCATTTCCTCTTGTACATACCCCAAAACGATTCCTAACTTCTACAATGTATGCATCTGGTATTTTTGTGAGATCAAAACGAAGTGGCCTTGGTCCTCGGGTAAGCTTTTTGAGGTTTAATGTCAGATCTGCTTCTAATAACTGATGATCCGTATCATAGTCAGCACTTCGTAGGGTTTTTGCAGATGTTTTGCTTGATCTCCATCTTCTTTGTATTAAAATATAATCTATCTGATTTTTGGTAATACTGTCCGGGGACTTCCATGTGAAGAGTCTTCTTGGGTGTTATTTAAAAAGTGTGTTGGCTATCATTAACTCATTTTCTATGCAAAATCCAATTAATTTGTCACCTGCATCATTTATGTTTCCCAATCCAAATTTTCCTAAAACGTGTCTACACTGGCCAGTTGGACTAAAATGTTGACTTCTCGTCCTTGACTTGAGGACGTAAATTTCAAGTATTTCTGAAGTCTGAGTGCGTTCGCCTGATGGCGAGGTACACTAGTACTAGGGAAAGTTATCCGATCTCTCTACCCAAGATATCAGGATGGGTGTGTAATATTAAACACCAGCGGCGCTTGTAAACATTCCACATCCCTATGCTGGGATTCGAACTCTGTACTTTTTGAGCCGGAGGCGAGCGCCGCAACCTTTCAGTTAAGCCTCATATCCACCCTCCACCCTTGGGTCACCCTGTTCCTCCACACTACCCTCGACCCACACTCCGAAAGTTTAATACAAAATATATATTTGCTTCAGATTGTGGCTGGTATTTGAAGATTATAAAACCTCTGGAGTCGGATTGGGTTCGCCTGATGGCGAGGGACACAGTTAATAGAGAAAGCTAATCCACACACAAAATTCAGCCCAGCACTGCTAGAAGTAGTGTGTATGGACTACGCTTGAGTTCAAAGTGAGCGAGCGCAAAAAAAAAAAAAATTATAAAGTGCTGCAACAAATTGTGTGTGTGTGTGTGTGTATGTGTATGTGTGTGTGTGTGTGTGTGAGTTGGATTGTATAGGTCGACGTGTGTATGTAGGTGAGTGATTGAGTGAGTGAATAAGAGAGAGAGAGAGAGAGAGAGAGAGAGAGACAGAGAGAGAGACAGAGAGAGATAGAGACAGAGAGAGAGAGATATGGAGAGAGAAACTGTCATTTGTTATTTACTGCCAATATAGTACCTTGCGGTGTATGGCAGAGGGGTCTTTGAGCCTGAGGAATTAAGGCCACCTGGCTAGTGCAGTCGCCGCGAACTGTGCAAGTCAGAATGTTCTTTTTGCCCCCGACAGAAAAAAAATCCCACACCTTACCGAGGGATCGAACCCGGGTCTCCCGAATGGGAGTCCGGCGTTCTATCCACTCGGCCAGCCGCTGAGAGAGAGATTCAAACCCTGCCGCTCACACACGTTTCACTTGTCATCATGCTAGGCACTCTGCAGGCGTGTGGCCACCTCATTAGTATCCGCAAGAGCCCGGACAATCTGCTGATGGTACTCGACGCATACAGGGGCCTGTTTGAAGTCCACCCGGTGACAGGTGAGTCACCTGACTGTGCTTGTTATGTACTGAGTTGATTTGAGCTAAGAAACGAATATCACAGCACTCAGAATATTCCCACACACGCTCCGCCCCTTCGTCCAACAGCCAGCGAAGAGTCATACTGCTAATGGTTTCAACTGCCATCAAATTGAAAGTTCTCCTGGTCTTCCCTCTCAGTTTTGAGATTCGTCCAGATCCTCCGTCATATTATTATCTCCACATACGGGCGCTCAGTCGGCGCCACTACTTTCTCCAACCGGTCCATTATCAGAGAGGCCACCAGAATGGGGGGAGGGGGGGGGGGGAGTTCGAGGTTACACCTTTAGTTAGTTAGTCTTTTCCTCGTGAGCCTAAGGCGGCGCATAGGGTAGAAGTCCTGTCTCTCCATGCCTGGCGGTTCGCTGCTACCTGTTGTAGATCTTGGATATTTACTTGGCCATTGAATGAGCCTTCTCTAATGATGGTTCTACGCAGGGTCTCTCTTGGTCTTCCCCGTTTTCTTTTCCCTACCGGTGACCATATGAGGGCTTGGTAGGGGAGTCTTGTCTTGTCCATTCTGAGTACATGGCCGATGTAGTTCCAACGGCGTCTTCTTATGAAATTGGATACTGTATCTTGCTTAGTCTCTTGTCTTATTTGCGAATTGGTTCTGAATTCTGTCCAGTGGATGTTTAGAAGTCTTCTAAGACATTTGTTCTCAAAATTGTCTAATTTTTTTATCTAAAGCTACCGTTGATTTCCAACTTTCACATCCATACGTTAACACTGGAATCACACAAGAGTTGAAGATTTTAAGGTTTGTGTGTTTGCTGAGTGTCTTTGACTTCCAGATGTTTGACAGTTTATTGAAGACGTTTAAATCCAAATTACTGTTTCTTTGTCTGTCTGTCCGTCTGCCCGCCAGGCCGCATATATTTATCTTCTGCCCTTTAACCTTTAACCCTCTTTGGGACATAAGCCTCAGCCGAACCATGCCATGCCGTCCTATCCATTGTTATCTCGTGCTGCTCCCTTCATATCCTCCCTATATTATTCATCTCTGTCTGTAATTCTCTTCTCCTGTGTTTAAAGTCTCCCGCTAGTGGCTTCCCTTGTGGATTCCAGTCAAAAGATTGTCCTCAGTTATATTGTCCTCTGATTTTCTTAGTGTATGCGCTAAAAAGGGCTTGCGAACGCGGTTTGTGAGCCCGTATACCCGGGTTTGAAACACAGCGGTGCTGGTTTTTTTCGAAAAAGGTATAGGTGCCCGTAGTTCAGAAAGGAATGTCAAACTACTGGACATAAAATTTGCCCAGGAATCACGAACAGCGAAAATGCAGGGGTTGACTGCTACGTCCTGTTAAGGACATGCAACTAAATAGAAGAAACTCTAACTAGCGCCAGCGTCTGTTCCTTACTGTGTCTGTCTGTCCATCTCTCCGCCCGTCAGTCCGCCCGCCAACCCACATGTCTGTCTATCCGCATGCCTATTCATCCATTTGCATATCTGTTTCTTTCTACTCTGAAACACACAGGCAAATATACAGACATACACAGGTATAGAAGAAAGAAACATCATCATTATCATCATGCAGCAGATGCTTTGAAGAACGGCGCTCTTATCACGGGCCGCCGAAAAGTTTATCTTTTGCCATTTCTCTTGTCTCGTGCACCCTCCTGTCCAAGGTGATTGCCACTGTCGCTTCTTCTAGGATAATATACATTCTCCGAATGTTTCACAGCTGTTACTCTATTGTCCCCTACATATTTTCTTAAAGAAATATTAGCTTCTTTAAAATCAACGTTTATTACCTTAAAGTAACAACACATTAATATATAACTTGTAAAAAGTAACAATTACTGGCTTGGAAAGAGGTGTTAAAAAATAAAGCAAAGATGATGTTGGATATGTCAGCGGAAGTGTGAAAATATCGCACCTTCGCCGTGTACAGACACAGCTTATACAACATTATTTTCAGGAGAACGGGATTTCTAAAAGTTTCGGAAACATCATTTATGGACAGACCAGAACAGGTCATTCTTCTGCGCCTCAGAACAGGACACAATAGATTACGCAACCACATGTATACAAAATTCAAGATTGGTGACTCAGCCATGTGCACATGTGGTTTGGCGTCGCAGACAGCAGAGCACATACTCCAGGATTGCCCAAACTACAACATATCCAGGCGAACCTTCTGGCCTAGAGAGACAACAGTGGAAGATAAACTCTATGGACCGCTGAAGGAACTAAAAAAGACTGTTAGATTCATACAAGAGACAACATTGCAGTTATAAACATAATTTAGGCGAACGAAAGAAGAAGAAGAAGAAGATCATTAGTGGGCAATATCACATTCCATTTGTAGTTTACAATTTATTATAAATTATTCTCCTCCTCCTCCTCCTCCTCCTCCTTCTCCTCCTCCTTCTTCTTCTTCTTCTTCTTCTTCTTCTTCTTCTTCTTCTTCTTCTTCTTCTTCTTCTTCTTCTTCTTCTTCTTCTTCTTCTTCTTCTTCTTCTTCTTCTTCTTCTTCTTCTTCTTCTTCTTCTTTTCTTCTTCTTCTTCTTCCTCCTCCTCCTCCTCCTTAAATATCCGTGTGCTTCTTCCTTTCTGTCTTCTTTCCACCTCATCCTTTTAATTTCTCCTTCCTCCTCTTCATTTTCTTCTTCTTCTTCTATTTCTCCTCTTCCTCATCTACCTCCTCCTTCTCTTTCTTCTTCTTCCTCGTATTCTTGTCCAAGTGACTGAACTGGCGCAGACATTGCCAATCATGTCTCTCCAATCTTCTCTAACATGTGCTATTTTATTAAGACCGCTATGGTTTATGTTATTATTAAATACTTAGCTGTTTAACCTTTCCATATACCATTGCCTGTGTCTTCTTCTCCTTCTCTTGCACAGTATTTCCCCAAATAAAGATAATTTCTATATTCCATCTCTTTTGTTGATACGCCCCATAAACAGGACTTTTCTTTCACAATATGCAATCACGTTATGCTTGCTGCTGTCCCTAACTCCGCGTTTGTTTTCTTAATTTTCCATGATATTCACAACATTCTCCTAAAAATACGTTTTCTCTGCTGCCTCCAACTTTCCAACAATATCGTTACTTGTCCAACATTTGCAGTGAATGATTGTTCTTCTTATAGTTTATAATTTATGTGTTGTGTTCTTTCAGTCATTAATGATGTCGGTGTTTCCCCCATTCTATGATGATAAATTGTTCAACATTCTCTCTCTCGGTCTTCCCCTGCCTTTCTTCTACTCCAGCACTTCTGTTATCACGACGCACTACAGCTTTCATTTTTTTAGTGACTTGTCCACAGAATGAAGACTGCTTTGTTATGGTTAGAGCAACCAGTTGTCTTTGTGAGTTAACTGCTTTCAAGACATCTTGTTTACGTTTTTTTTTAAAATTCGATTGCGGTATTCTCATCATTCTTTTGTAAAACCTCTTTGCGGCATTCACATAATTTCTCACTAAACTTCTAATTGTCCATGATTCATCTCCGTATAACAGGATCGGCTGGATATAGCTTCTATAAACTTATGTGAACCTCGACAGACAAAGAAATATTGCACATAACATTCTTCATCTTATGAAATGCTTCTTTACCTTGAGCTACTCTACACTTAACATCCATCTGCTGTTATGAACGCACCCAAATACTTAAATACACAGACGTATTTCAGATTAGTTTCATTCACTTTAATATTGTATTTTGTAATTACCATTACTATTGTTTCTTTCTGTTAGTCAGACTACGCCATTTGTTTTCACCATCTATTGCAATTATATTTAACATTTCTTGTACCTACGTTTCATTTTGAACGACCAAAACCACGTCATCGACAAAACGGTGGCTGTTTATATCATGCCCACCAACTCATATTCCTGTCAGGTTTTAAATGGATCTCATTAGTAAATGATAAATTTCGACAATTTCACCACGTTTATCAGCTGCGTAATCACATTATGTATGATTTATTCCACATATCACATACAGGAATTATTCGAAAGCTGTTCGATTCCAGAGCTTTCGTTAACGGTCGACCTTGTGCATTTCTCAATGATTTTGTGATTTTGAAAGACGGTACAGTTGTTCTCAGCGACTCCAGCTCCAGGTTCGACTACGTCCATGAATTCTGGATACGTTTCGAAGGACGCGCCGATGGAAGGTATTTTGAAACAAGACATAAGCGTAATTACGATCGCTATAATTATCATCATCACCATCATAACGATCGGTACAATTATCATCATCATAATTACGATCGCTACAATTATCGTCATCATCATTACGATCGCTACAATTGTCGTCGTAATCATTACTATGTCTACAATCATCATCATCATTACTATCGCTACAATTGTCGCCGTCATCATCATCATTACCATCGCTACAATTATCGTCGTCTTCATCATTACAATCGCTACAATAATCGTAATCATCATTATGATCGCTACAAATATCGTCATCATCATCATTACAATCGCTACACTTATCTTCATGATCGTCGTTATGATCGCTTTAATTATAGTCATCATTATCATTTCGATTGCTACACCTATCGTCATCATCATTATCATTACGTTCTCTTCAATAATCTTCATTATCTTCATTACGATCGGTAAAGTTATCGTCATAATCACCATTATGATCACTACAATTATCGTCATCTTCATTAAGATCGCTACAATCAATATTATCATCTTCATTTCGATCGCTACAATTATCGTCATCATTATTACGATCGCAGCCTCTATAATGCTCAGAGATTGAAGGCCAAGACCAAAATTAGCAGGGTATTAATCAGAGAGTTGCTTTTTGCGGATGATGCTGCGATTACGACCCACTCTAAGGAAGAATTACAACATCTACTATCTGCATTCTCCAATGCTTGTTCTGAATTTGGTTTAACAATTAACAAAAAGAAGACACAGATTATGTCACAAGGTGCACATGGTGTACCATCAATCTTTATTGACGACGCCGAACTGGAGATAGTAGACCATTTTACATATCTTAGGATCAGAGGTAAATAGCAAATTATCCCTCGATCAGGAAATCAACATCAGGATTGGCAAGGCAGCAACAACAATGAACATGTTAGCAAAAAGAGTCTGGGAGAACAGGAAGCTTACTGCCAAAACAAAAGTCCTCGTCTACCAAGCCTGTGTCCTTAGTACTCTTCTTTATGGCAGTAAAACCTGGACAACTTACTCACGCCAAGAGAAACGTTTAAACAGCTTTCATATGCGGTGTCTGCGAAGAATACTTGGTATTAAGTGGCAAGACAAAATCACAAATACTGAAGTATTGGAAAGATCAGGTTGTGTGACGGTGTATTCCATGCTCAGTCTTCGTAGACTTAGATGGATAGGACACGTTAGGAGGATGGATGATGGTAGAATACCAAAGGACATCTTTTTTGGTGAATTACAGACGGGTAGGAGATCTCAGGGTCGGCCTCTACTACGATACAAAGATGTGTGTAAGCGGGACATGATTGATACAGGCATTGATAATGCACAATGGGGAGCACGTCGCCGCTGAACGTGTTGCATGGAGGGCAACTATCAGAAATGGAATAAAGACAAAGGAGAAAATGATTGCAGATAAAGCACACACAGAGCGTGAGAGACGTAAGATGGTGCAAAATGGTGGAAATGACCATGTTTTCACATGCACCTACTGTGGGCAAACATTTGCAGCAAGAATTGGCCTTACCAGCCACACTCGCCACCGCCATGGATCGTAGTTATTGCCATATGACAGTTATTAAGCCTTTTTGAAGCACAATGTACCAAACTATCGTCTGTCAAGACGGAAAGGTGCCAATGAATATTACGATCGATACAAATATCTTCATCGTCATTACGATCGCTACAATCAATATTATCATCATCATTTGCAGTCGCTACAATTATCCCTTTGCCTAGCCCATGTATCGCTCCACGAATACCGCTTTGTGTACGATTTTCATCATCATAACACCATTACCAGCCCAGACCTTATATGTTGTACTGAGTCAAGACCTAGATACATCTTAATACGCCTCTCCCCGAATGGGTCGGTACGGTACAGGCCTTACAGTCCCCGCTGGCTGCTGAGCTTGGAGAGGGGAAGGGAAGTTCTGCAGCACAGTCCTCTCTCTTAGATAAAACAATACAAACAGATACTGTATGTGAAATGTTGGACCCTTTCCATTTTGCAGGCTTGAGTGTCGGATGAATAGGTAGCCAGTCTGTCTCTCCCGTAGCGAGCGTCGATACCGTGCGAATATCATTGTCAGTGTAACGTCCTAACCGCTACACCAACGAGCTCACTCCGCTTTTAGATATCAATAAAGCATTAATTTATTTTTGTTTATTTTCTGGTTGAGTTTTTCAGACTTATAGGCTTTAGTCCAGCAAATGGCCATTCCAAGGAGATTCTAACCGGTCTAGCTTACCCTACAGGACTGGAGATTTCAAGCAATGGTCAAGCCTTGCTAGTATCAGAAAACAGTAGAGCCAGAATATTAAGGTATTGGTGATATCTGTTTATGTAATTCTTACGCGTCTACGTACATACATACAAATCTACTATTTGTCTATCAGTCCGTAAACGCTCCTTAAGTATAGATATCAAACACCGAACTTCTTTATACCCTCAGACTTCAGCATGAATAAATGTAACGAAAGCAGCAGTTAACTTCTGTTTGTAGGCATCTACTTAGTGTTTGCTTTCAAATGGATCGGGTTAGGCTCAAATAGTTTTCTCTATTATGAATATGATGGACACTCCTGTATCAAATGTTTAGCAGTCATTATACCAGGTGTACAATTAAGGCAAAGCAATACACAGGGCAAGAAAAGATTTCATAAATAACACTAGGACATTTTTGGAAGTTATACTTAGCACTAAACGTAGAATGTTTAACTCCAGTGTTAAACCTGTACTATTGTATGGGCCAGGAACATGAAGAATAACTAAATAAATTACTAATAAATTGCCAACATTCGTTAATTTGTGACTGCGTAGAATAATAGGAATAAAACGGTATGAATCACCAATGCAGAGCTTATGGGGAGAACTAGACAAATTGCGATGAACCAAGAGATGAGGAAAAGACGCTGGCGATGGAAAGGACATACATTGAGAAAACATGAAGACAATGTAATTAGGAACTCTCTTGTCTGGAACCCACAAGGAAAACGAAATAGCGGAAGACCTAAAATACGCGGAAAATGAATTACAGAGATGAATAATATTGGGATGACATGGAGACAGCTGCAATAGAAAGCAAAAGATAGGGGATAATTGACAAAAGGAGGAGTAGGAAGATGAGTATTAGGAAGGTGAAGAAGGAGGAGGGGGAGGAGCAGGAAGAAGAAGGAGAAAGAAGAAGAAGAAGAAGAAGAAGAAGAAGAAGAAGGAGGAGAGGAGGAGGGAGAGAAGAAGAAGAAGAAGAAGAAGAAGGGGAGGGGGAGGAGTAGGAAGAAGAAGAAGAAGAAGAAGATGAAGAAGAAGAAGGAGGAGGAGGAGGAGAGGAGGAGGAGAAGAAGAAGAAGAAGAAGAAGGGGGGAGGAGTAGGAAGAAGAAGAAGAAGAAGAAGAAGAAGAAGAAGAAGAAGAAGAAGAAGAAGAAGAAGAAGAAGAAGAAGAAGAAGAAGGTGTCATGCGCGGTGTCTGAAGATTGTTACTTGTTCTCTTCGTTACGTATGTAATATACATCATCTTTCTCGGGGCCTGCATGCTTTGACTCCCACATGGTTTTATATTTGGATTTTATACATCTCTAGACCTTATTACAAATTATGTCTACATCAGACTGAGATAGTCTTCACGTGCATTCCCCCGCATATATAAATATACGCGCATTCCGTGTAAGCAATTCATATTTAAACCATCAGTTACTCCCTACCCGGTTGTAAAACTGTAAATTGATCCCAGAGACAGAATGTGATCTACGGAACTGTCGTGTGTAAAGAATGAATTTCGTAGTAGTTATTTGTTCTTCTTTACCACTTTAGTGTCGTCCCTGGAGTGAGGGGAATCAACACCCACATTTGTTTTAATTCAATATCTCTATCCTGGAGATATCCAGCAGACTCCGTCCACAACACTCCCTCAATCTGAAGACACCTTCTTCTCACTCTTACTCACTCCTGGATCATGCCCCCTCTCATTCTTCCCCAACATAACATACTTGACAACTCTAGATTCAACAAATAAAAACAAGAAATTTATTAAAGCAAAGAGTATATGTAGGAGAAGTGTGTGTGTGTGTATAAAGTGTAGAATGTGTGACGTATATTCTAAATAGTATATAGACTCAGATCAGTGTTCAGGAGTATAGTCAATCTCATCCCTGTGCTGAAAACACACCAGCACCATGTATTCCAGACAAGCAACCTCACCAAGGTGATACTTCTCCGGTCACGTGAAGACTTCCTCCGTAGTCTCTTGAACCACTAGGATGCTTGGACATCCATAACAAACACTGTCTAATGAGAGTCTTCAATCTGATTTACACTAGGAATTTCCTGTTATTTAACTGATTGTTAATCAGAAAATTCGAACCCTATTGTCACTGTTACTGGGGAAATCTTAATGGATCTAGTGTCACTGGTTTTAAAGATTCCCCATATTAACACCACACTCTGAATGTTCTAGGTATCAGTATAAATTTTGTATGAATGTTCCTGGTATCAGTAGTGTATATATACAATGTTCTGACTGTTCAGTGATACAACTATCACTTGCTATACATAAATCTCATCAGCATGTCCTGCTCAGCAGAAGCCAGGTTCCCGCAAACCAACTTGGGTATACGCCCAATGTAGCGGCCTCTCTAAGAGAACTCATTCTTAAACATCCGGAGTGCTGATACTGAGATAGTGGGTTCAATCCTTAAACGGGTCATTTGGACTAAACTGTTGACTTTTTGTCCTTGAATTGGAAGTACCTTTGAAGTCAGAGTGGGTTCGCCTAAAATGGAAGGACACTGGCAATAAGAAAAGCTAATCCACATAAAAAACATCATCCGGTGCACAAGAAGTGGTAGCACATCTATGGTCTGCGCTCGAGTTCCAAGCGAGCGAACGCTACAATAACAAACATTCCATAAAAGTTTAGGTGTTTTAGTTTTTTTAGACCATTTGGTCATTTAAAAAAAATTCTATCATAATCACATTTCTATCGCCCGTCATCAGAGAACCTTTATATTCGAAACTACTCACTTTCTGGCACCTGTATTCCTTAATTAATATAAATATATATACAAAAACAAAAAAGAAAACTCCCGAAGAATGAACTTGGTTCTGTGATGTGATCATTACCTGTGATGTGATAGGAACGTCAGGTCTGTGATGTGATCATTATCTGTGATGTGATAGGAACGTCAGGTCTGTGATGTGATCATTACCTGTGATGTGATAGGAACGTCAGGTCTGTGATGTGATCATTACCTGTGATGTGATAGGAACGTCAGGTCTGTGATGTGATCATTATCTGTGATGTGATAGGAACGTCAGGTCTGTGATGTGATCATGATCTGTGATGTGATAGGAACGTCAGGTCTGTGACGTGATCATTATCTGTGATGTGATAGGAACGTCAGGTCTGTGACGTGATCATTATCTGTGATGTGATAGGAACATCACATTTTGTAGGCCTGAATACACGGAGGATTAGGTGGCCCGTTTTTCCTCTCTTAGCGGACGCCGAGCTCAGGCATTGAAACCTCCTTCGGCCACGATTATGGCGTTATCAGGGCAGTCTTATTACACAAGTGCGCCCACTTTGATGAATACAGCTATTGCCATATTGGTTTTATATTTTTCAGTTGCCATTATTTGTTTGTAGTAATGTGATATACACATGTGTATTTCATTTTCTTCTTGGAGATTAAAAATGTTTTGCATATCCTTTACAGGACATCGTTGTCAACATCAGCATCTTTCAGCTGATTGCTGATTTCTTGGCAAGATTACGCTCAGTAGTTTGCCATTGCTTTCTGAGCGGCCGGCCCACAACCCCGTAAGTTACCGACGCGATTCGATCTACTGCTGATTCTCACCGTCGTCACGTTACTTACGAGAGTATACGAGATTACCGAGAAAAGTTGCTAACCTCTAGGCCAGGAAACCGGCCTCTTGGAGATTACGCTTTGCAAACTATTAATTCTGCCGCAGCTAGCTAGTACTACTTACAACTACTACTACTACTACTACTACTACTACTACTACTACTACTACTACTACTACTACTACTACTACTACTACTACTACTACTACTACTACTACTACTACTATTACTACTACTACTACTGCTGCTGCTGCTGCTACCACCAGCAGTGCTATAATGCTTATTCTGCTGCAGTCGTTGCTGCTGCTGCTGCTGCTACTACTACTACTACTACTAATATTACTACTACTACTACTATACTACTACTAATGCTGCTACTACTCCTGCTGCTACTACTACTACTACTACTACTGCTACTACTACTACTACTGCTACTACTACTACTACTACTACTACTACTACTACTACTACTACTACTACTACTACTACTACTACTAATGCTGCTACTACTTATGCTGCTACTACCCCATGTACTACAATAACTACAGATCTAGTGTCACTACTACTATTCCAACCCGTACAGGCTAGACCTCAGACAGGACAAGTTCTTCCAAAGGTCCTATGTGAACATTAACCTCCCAGGCATGCCGGAGCACATCCGACGAACTGATAGAGGCACATACTGGGTTGGGCTGTCCTATCCGAGATTCAGGGGTGAACCATCTCCCTTAGATCAATACTCCACTAAAGCTGCTTCTAGAAACTTCTTGGCGGCAGTAAGTATCTAATCACATTTTCTGTTATCTGATTTATAATTTGCACTATCCCTTGTTCCTAGTGGCAGCCACGGTGGCGTAGTGGCTACACGCACGACAGACTCCGTGGCGAAGTAGTCAAGCCGTCTGACTCGGGCTCCGAAGGTTGTGTGTTTTGATTTCTGTCGGCGTCTTTCGATTCACGAATGCGTTTTTTTCCCCCGGATACTCCTTGGGGTCGTCTTGGGAGCTACGGAGTCTGTGCTTTGTGCGACGCTTTCGGCAGTTCGTTGCGGGAATAGACTGAGCCATATAGAATAAAAACCACGGGAAGGTTAACCCGGTCAACAAATGCCCGCAGAAGTTGGATATGTCGGCCTAACGGCGCAAGAACGCAGCTCTGCTGTAAACAGGCACAACGCAATCACGTCCGAAAAAGAAAAGAAAAACTCCGGATGAACGCAGAAGAAGAAGAAGAAGAAGAAGAAGAAGAAGAAGAAGAAGAAGAAGAAGAAGAAGAAGTAGAAGAAGAAGAAGAATAACCCGGTGCAATGAAGTCGACCATGTCGACTTTTAAGCGACCTTATTTTTTTTAAGTGGCTATACGCACGTTTGCAGTCCTGTGGTCGTAGGTTTGAATTTACATGACGGCGGATTTTTAAAATTGGCCTAAACTCCCAGGTCGATCCAGCCTATAGGTACCAGGAAATGTCTTGGGATGTCAAGGTGGCTGCAGTGATACTAGCTACTAAGTGCTGATTGGTTTATAAACAGTAAGACCGTGTACTAAATGTGCCATAAGGTTTGTAACAGGGCCATTTACTGTACTGTACTGTACTGTACTGTACTGTACTGTACTGTACTGTACGCTAATTTATTTTAATTTACTTTACTTTTATTTACCTTACTTTACTTTTCTTTACTTTAGTTTACTTTACTTTATTTCACTTCACTTCACTTCACTTTACTTTACTTTATTTCACTGTACTGTACTGTACTGACACTGTACTGCACTGTATTGTACTGTACTGTACTGTACTGTACTTACTGTACTGTACTGTATTTCCCTTCACTTCACTTTGCATTACTTCACTTTACTTACTAGCTCCTAGTACATATCTTGCTGCCAATGTAGTTCTTACCTCTGCATATCGTATTATGAATGCTCAATAGCTGAACTTGGCTATGGTCTCCATCTTTAGTCCAATAGCAGTTATTTTTTTTTATTAATGCCCTCTTTGTTATTTTTTATTCGTTCAGGATTTATTCTCTCTATCTTAACCTAGAAAAAAAAACAATTGCATACAACGACAGAGCAAATCTATCACTGAAAATTATTGTTATTATTATTATTAGGCCGACAAGCCTCCAGTCCTGAATGGTGTTATTAGGCCGATAAGCCAGCAGCCATGCCAGCAGGCCTAGAAACGGCCTATTGCTAACCTTTCAGGAAATAAATCCTTTGAGCATGAATTTGCTTATTCTGTTGTTATTACTAGTACATATCCGAGACCGAGTAAGAAATGATGTTATCAGACAGACAGTGGGATCAACACCTTGTACCACATTTATTGAAAGACAGAAGATCACATGGTTTGGCCATCTCGTTAGAATGCAACCCCACCAATTACCAGCACTGACCCTACATCAAAGAACACCTGCTACGAGAGCAAGAGGGCCCCCGAGAAGAAAATGGATTGACATCAAAGACACTCTACAATCACACGCAATGACAATATCCAATTCCTCCCATCTGGCGCTGAAACGCCAATTAATGCTTCCTACGACGCTTGACGGCAAAGATGGAAGATGATGATGATGATGATGATGATGATGATGATGATGATGATGATGATGGTGGTGGTGGTGGTGGTGGTGGTGGTGGTGGTGGTGAATACTTGTACAAGTTGGTACTTTTGGGGATGTTGTTATTGTTGCCGTTGTTGTTAAAACATCGTGCATTTTCTGGAAGGCTGAGCTGTAACTCCATAGCCTGATGCAGTGGCGCTCGGGACGCCTGTGCCCTGAAATAGACTTGCATCTCCCGAGGTGAGATTGGTGTAGAAGCTGTTCTTCCTACCTTCTTGGTACCGTCTTCATGGGGAATGCATGGCAGCGCCTTCTTGTCCCTCTACAACAGTGTTTCCCAACGTGGGGCCGACGCCCCACAGGGGGGCAATTCGATTGTTAAGGGGGGCAATTCAAAAATGGAAGAAATCGGCTGGATATAACAAAACGGGCAGGCTTGAGACTGAAGTTAACTAAATTGGAACCTGACATAAAATCACTTTGCAGCAAGCTTCAAGCGCAAGGATCTCACTAAATTTAAATAATAAATAATTACTAATAATTAAAATAATATAGGCAAATCTTTCATTACAATTATTTTGTACTTGAATTTAAGTTCTTCATTATATGTTTTGAAAATGTACTTACTGTGTTTGCTCAATAATTTCCTAGTGATTTCTTCCTAAAACCTACCACTCAAGTTTCTTTAGTGAACATTTCAATTTTTGAATATTAAAAATAATGTGTATGTTGGGGGGGGGGGGGGGGCATAAGAATTTTAGAGAGGCTTAGGTGGGGCATAGCACAAAAAAGGTTGGCAAACACTGCTCTACATGCTTAGTAACCAGCAGGTGTGTAAGGCTGGTATTGTCGCTCCACATCTGCAGGGAGGCATATGTACAGGGTGTTTGTAAAGTCTCACAACACTTTGTATGTAGAACAGCTCTTGGTTGGAGAGTATGATTTCCGGTCTTGCAAACGGAAAACATACTCTCCTACAAACCGCCGTTCTACATACAAAGTGTAGTGAGACTTTACAAACATCCTGTATATGTAATTAGATTGGGATTCAGTACAGATATGGGCTGGCTAAGAGTAGGCCTGGGTTGGTAGTCTTTCCTCCACGGGTTTTCAGTATTGTATTGTAAACAAAGAAAAAAAAAACTGCATGATATCAAATGAAGAACATTTTGTACAATAAGCAACTGTTCTTGAAAGTTAGAAAAAGAGTTCTTGAATAGTTACATAGAACCAGTGTTAACATATGGATGTGAATTCTGGACAATTAGTAAAGAGGCGGGGAGGAGGGGAACTGGAAGCCTTTGAGATGTGGTTTTATAGAAGAATGCTGAAAGTTAATTGGACAGCCAAAAATGAGCAATCTGGACATTTTAAGGGAAGCTGAGACGCAAAGATAACTTATCGCAAACATCAGAAAGAGGCATTTATCGTTTTTTTTTTTTTGTGGGGGTGGGGGGGGGGTGGGGTGGGGGGCGTTATGAGAAGACAAAATCAGGGACATCCAGAAATATTTGCGGAAGGAGAGATAGAGGAAGACAGCGTGAGAAGATTCTTGACAGTCGTGTGTCATGACACGGAAGGGAGTCAGCACATGAATTAATCCGTGACGTCGTAGAGCGTAATTTGTGAAGAGGCATGATCGCCCACGCCAGCCGGCAATGTACTGAATGATGATTGTCAACAGGCTCCAGCCACATACACAGAAGAAACCCACAACAATGTATACTCTTGGTGAATTTAAATACAGACGCCATAAACAAAATATGGCACGGATTTCTTGCCTGACATATGTCGCTGCAGTCTCGTCAGGTGCACACTAGAGTTAGACATAGTGGGGTATACAGCCGCTGCTATACAAACAGAAGGACTTCGTCTTAGACTTCCGTAGGGATAACGCTTCTCCACATTCGAACAATATCGGAGACTGTACTTAGACTTTCAGCCACAATATTATTTGTTTGCCCAATTCATACGATATATAACTCTACAGTATGCACCTGGCGAGATGCAGCGAAATATGCCAGGCTGAAGAAATCATTTATTTATTTATTTATTTTTTTGAAAGCCATGTTTAGTAAAATCAAGTCAGTCTTGCTCATGGGCTCATTGTACTTTTGTGTATTCCAGTTCAAAGCGGGAATAAAATGTAATCACCATACCGTTTGTCTTTCAGTTAAAAGTGAGAAAAGGGAATATTAATTGTACCTTTTGTCTTTCAATTCAAAGCGATAAAATTGGGTAATAATTGTGGATTTTGTCAATACTTCAAAAGGGGGTATTAATTGTACCTCTTTGTTTGTCTTGCAATTCACAGCGTAACGCAATACATTTTTACCATTTGACTTTCAATTCAAAGGGGAACAGCATGTACCAGATTCAACAAATGTTCAAGAAACGAGGCCTCGCCGTGGAGCTAGACTGAAACTGGGAGAATCTTGCGGGCCATCCATGACCCCTCTGGGCTAAAGGTCGGCGAAGTTCTGGAGGTCACGGAATGTATTGGGGTCCTCTACGTGGGAACTCGGTCCCAGCAGGCGACAGTACGTGTTGTTGGCGCGCCCAGTGAGCTCAATGTTGACTCGTTAGTACAGGTAGGTGCATTTAGGAGTGTCTTTATGATTGATCTGGTGCTTTGTTGTTATTGTTCAAACTTTGTCGTTTCTAACTGATCATTCCTGTGAACCAGAGGCGTGGAGGAGAGAAGCTGAAAGAGAAGAGCTTAACACAAAAGCTAAAAATGAAGAGAGAGAGAGAGAGAGAGAGAGAGAGAGAGAGAGAGAGAGAGAGAGAGAGAGAGAGAGAGAGAGAGAGAGAGAGAGAGAGAGAGAGAATGTGAGAGATATTGTGTCGAGTGGAAAGCACTCTCACATCACACCAAATCCACAATGAAAACGAAAGAAACAGTTATAGGATCTTTAGTTTGGGAAGTTTAAAGGTACTCACAGCCCAGGTTTGAAGAGGTGATCGTCTGATAGTGACAGATGTAACAGGGCAAATTAAGCTACATTTAAGACTAAATAAACGTAATGGTTGGGAAAACAACAAATAAATCTTTGGTTCAGATAACTAAAATAAACCTCAAATGAAAACAGCAGGATAGTGTCCATCAGAAGCATCAGAAGCTAGTGGTGGCTTCAGATAGCTAAGGAGTTGTAATTGAAGTTCCAGTAATGTTGGCGTCTGAAAAGTGTCGTTCATTTAAAATCGTCGCATATAGGATATGTCTGTGATTACTGTCTAGTTATTATTTCTCCATACTTTCTACTTTCTGTCTCCTACATGTTTCATCTATGTGTTGATTGTATCTTTTAATGTATTATTATGCGTTGGTCGTGATCATTACATCGGTCTTTTACGGACATGTACGGATGTCGACTGACAGGTGCAGATTTATAAGCCTCCCTATAGGCACACAAGGCAACCATCGTGCTACTCAGGAAGAATTTGATAGACCGAAAATTTTTTTACATTTATCATCATTTTCATTTTCATTGTCATCATCAATTAGTGCATTGCCGACTGACTTTATTGATTATGCGTCTCTACTTCTCGCGGTCTCCAACCATTGCATAATTTCATGTGCTGATATTTTCCCATACACGCATGAAGCGTTGAACGAATCGTCTTTCAATGTCTTCCTCCACCAATCTTTATATAAATCCTTCCACCTGTGTCAATATGTATCCAGTTTTTCACTTACCATAATGTGACCACAGAGTGTTAACATCCTCTTTCTGGTGTTCGTGATGCGCTATCTTTGTGTTTTGGCCTCTTAAAAAACATTCAGATTGGCTATTTTGAAACTTTTACCATTAATGTTTAGCTGAAGTAACTACATAACAACTCTTGTTATGTGGTGCCCGGATGTTGCGATAGTGGCATGGTTTTACAAGTTTGTCTGGGGGTCCGGTAGTCATGTGTTCATACGGAAGATTTCAAAAGAAAACCTTAAAACTGTGATAGAAATTACAATAACTATGCCATTGTCTTGTAAAATGGCAATATTGTTGTTAAGGATGCCAAGAGTAGTAAACACGTGACATCACGATACAGACGAACATCGTAACGTCATAATGACAGTTTAAAGATTGCCGCCCCACTTTTGACATGCACCACAGAGGAGCAGCGTTATATTATTCGTTGTTGTTTTTGTTTGTTTTTTTTTTAAAATCAGTGAGGGGGTGAAACCTATAGAAATTCATCGGCAAATGAAGATCCAGTATGACGGTGCCTGAATGTCAGTCCAGCAAGTGTATGAGTGGAGTTGGAAGTTTAAAAAAGGCGTGAATTCTCTGACAGACTGTTCACGACCGGGTCAGGCACACCCAGTAATGACCCCTGAGTGGTTACACACGCAACCAAAAGACTTTTTTTTTCTAAAGGAATCCAAGTATTTCATCAGCGCTGGAGGACTTGCATTGAAAGCAGTGGTGACTACATCGAAAAATGATGCATGCTGTTCTTTACCTTTTCAGAATATATTAACCCCCCCCCCCTTCCCCTCCCCTCTTCCCCCCCCCCCCCCCCCAAAAAAAATAAAATAAAAAATTGTTAGGCTTTCATTTATATCTCCCTCGTATTTGCATTGAGGCAGATGTTTTAAAATTGCTCTGCTCTCCCAGTTCGAGCCAGCCTGAAATGGTACAAGGAAATTTCTTCAGAAGTAAAGGCGGCCGGTGTGATATTGACCCCACTGCCTCTTGCATTTCGAGTAGTCTATAAAATATTCGGTTAAAACCATATGCTGTCTGAAGACGCAAAAAAAAAAAGAGTCCTTTATTTACTTACTTTTAAGTCCATTAATTGAGATTCTCTGCTCTGTTAAAAACGCATTTCGAATTCCATTACAATATTTCTACGGGTGTTTTCTGGTAATATGTGTATTGATATACGGAGAATTTTCACGTATAACTCAATATGAAAAATGGTCTTTAAGTTAGTAATACCAATCATGCCTATAAATTTGCTTCTAAAAACGATCTTTTAAAAAGAGTAATTAGATCGCATACAAGCTTGAATATTGATAATATAGCTGTTCGTTGTTTTTCTTCAAACTGTTATTAGGTTCTGCGAGGCCGATGCAAGGTTGCCGATGACAAAATACAGGCAACGAAAGAATCTATTGAACAGCAACTTCAGGGAACATTTACACAAAAGCCCCAAGACAGTACAGCACAGATACAAGTGTATACCCCGGCCCCTCCTCATGCTCCTGGTTCTGATGCCAAATCTTCGCATATAGAAACACCGCAACGTCTTGTAAACTTGCAAAGTTTAAGCCGTGGACTATCTAAACTCCACAAAGCACTTCTTAATGCAACACTTTCTAATAAGAAAGTGATTCATACGGTACAACCACCAGATACAGTATACCAGCAAAAAGAGAAACTCCTCACTCCACCAACAGAACACATTATTCCTATACATCAACAGCCATTGGTAAGAAATAATCTTCAAGCTGGAGCAATCCTGCAAAGCCCAAGCACACAAGCCTCAATAAATGAATCGCAAACTCCACAATTTAGCAATGCACCACAAAGGATTGAAGGGAGGCTAAGCGTTCAGTTTAGTCACAACAGCGTTGGTCCACCAACAGTATCGTCTGCTCCAAACGTCATCCACAGTTTTCAGGAAGCCCGTTTGCGCAACCAAGATGTCCATAAGCACCAGCCACCAGAAACTTCTATAGCTAATCCATCAGGACATCAGCAAGGTGTTCATAATGAGAAGCCACCAGAAATGCCTGTAAGAGATTCCTCGGGACAACAGCAAGGTACCCATAGTCAAAAGCCCCAAAACACTTCCAAAGGATATTCATCAGGACTCCAACAAGGTAACTATAGTGAAAAGCCACAAGAAACGCTTGTGAGAGATTCCTCAGGACAACAGCAAGATAACTATAGTCAAAAGCCACAAGAAACGCTTGCAAGAGATACATCAGGACAACAGCAAGGTAACTATAGTCAAAAGCCACAAGACACTTTTATTGAATATCCATCAGGACCCCAACAAGGTAATTATAGTCAAAAGCCACAAGACACCTCTATAGGATATCCATCAGAACCCCAACAAGGTAACTATAGTCAAAAGCCACAAGACACTTCTATAGGATATCCATCAGGACCACAACAAGGTAACTATAGTCAAAAGCCACAAGACACCTCTATAGGATATCCATCGGGACCCCAACAAGGTAACTATAGTCAAAAGCCACACGACACCTCTATAGGCTATCCATCAGGACCCCAACAAGGTAACTATAGTCAAAAGTCACAAAACACCTCTGTAGGGTATCCATCAGGACCCCAACAAGGTAACTATAGTCAAAAGCCACAAGACAGTTCTACAGGATATTCATCAGGACCCCAACAAAGTAATTATAGTCAAAAGGCACAAGAAACGCTTACAGGAGATACATCCGGACAGCAGCAAGATACATATGGTCAAAAGCCACAAGAAACGTCTATAGGATATCGATCAGGACCACAGCTAGATACATATAATCAAAAGCCACAAGACACTTCTATTGGATATTCATCAAGATTACAGCAAAGTACCTATAGTCAAAAGCCACAAGACACGTCTATAGGATATTCATCAGGACCACAGAAAGATGTCCCTGGTCAAAAGCCACAAGAAACGCTTGGAGGATACCCATCACAACCACAGCAAGGCGTCGATATTAAAAAACCACAAGAAACTTCTATAGGATATCCATCAAAACCACAGCAAAGTGCATATGGCAAAAAGCTACAAGACATGTTTGTATTGGGACCACAACGAGGCAGCTTTAATCAAAAGCCACAAGAAACATATATGGGGCATTCATCAGGATCACAGCAAGACGTCCATAGACAAAGGCCTCATGAAACTTTTCTTGGATACCCATCGGTACCACAGCAAGGTGATGGTGCCTACACTGAAACATCCAACGATCCTGTCTATATACCAGTTAACCAGCCATCTGAACACGCTCTACTAGCTAACACAACACGAACTCCCAGTTTTCATCAAATGGAAGTACAACAGCATGGCGGATTTATCTCAGAATCGGCTGTTCAACCAGCAACGCAAACTCCACCGGAAGTGACAACTCTAGCAGGCGGTTTCATGGGGTTTTTAGGCAACTCCGATTCACAAAATGACGCGTCCAATAACGGGTACTATGCGTTCCAGCAGGATTTTGGAGGCAATTCTGACCCTGGATTATTCGGACAGATAGAGCCAGGAATTAACATGAACCCTGGATTACCACAACGTAAACATCAATTTCTACCAGGGATGGAACCCGTTGTAAATTTTGAGCACTTACCTTTGCCAAACGATCAAACTCTGAACACAGAACAAACTCCAATAGTAAACCAGCCACGAGGAAAAGCATCAACTAATGCAGCCGAGATGGCTGCCAATTCTTTCAAACCAAGAGTTCAAAAGCGACCGGACATGAATGTACAAGACATTTCTATGAAGGATGCAGTAGAAATTCAAAATATGCAAATGTTTCATCCTACAGAAAGGCCGGAATTGTTTATACAGCACCAGAATCAAGCCGTGGCAAAATCAGCAACCACATTTGAAGAAAAGGCACAGCCTTTTAGTTTTAGTAACGACATGCAACAGTTCCATAGACCGTCTCAAAGCCAAAGAGCAACTGAAGAATACGCAAACTTTCAAGGTGTCCAGTTTCAAGCTCAGGAACCTCAAACGCGTGGAAGTCAACCGAATATACAAACTATAAATAATTTTGGGCAGGGGCGTGTTAGCCCATCAACATCTGCTGTGGCAGATAGGGCTATTTCCCATGTTGGTTCAAATACTCAAATTGAACTTGTTGATCCAAGCACGCCTCTACACCAAAGTTTCTCAAACGGAAATTTCAATTTCTAGGTTCGTACGTAAAACCACATCCTTCAACAAGCAAGAAATAATTTACATACTTACTTTGGTTGCATGATTTGGAATACAGTCGGAACACTTCATTACCAATCTGTGAATTCCAATAGTGGCAACGGTGTCAACTACAGAGGTTTTGTAAAGTCTCACTACACTTTGAAAGTAGAACAAATTTGAAAAGTGAGTACATTACATCATCAAAGAATGTGCTCCACAGTCCATCGTGAAACAATATGCAGCTGAAGTAATTCTTTGCACTCCAAATAGAATGGTGTTATCAACGGAAGAAATAATTTTTTTTTTTTTTTTTTTTTTGTGAACAAGTGTTTCGAAATGGCGGTCGATACACATGGAAATAACAAAAGGCATGTTGCAGAAGGTATTTGACAATATGAAAAGACATGTACAGTCATTCTTGAAACCCGTGGTGGACATTTCCAACACCTGTTATAGTGAATACTTCATTGGTACTTTCCAGCTTCCCCAAAACAGCGTTAGACCAAAGCAGTGACTATTGTAACTAATTTAATGAATTTCTTAGCACATTTTTTTAATGACGTCATGTACTTAATTTTTCAAATTTGACCAACATACAAAGTGTAGTGCGACTTTACAAACACCCGGTATAATAGACACAAGAAACATTCAGCAAGTATACAAGTGTTTCAATTAACAAAAATGAAACCAGCAGTGCAGAAACGGTTTCATTAACTTATTGACACCAGACAATTCTTATTATACACATCTTTATACTGTCGACATTCTGAAATTGTTGTTTAAATAATATAATTCACATCTGACATGAAATATCTGAAATGACAGTCGAACATTTCCTTCAAGTATGTATTATGTTCACACACATGAGATCCCACATGTGGTCCTCATATGGCTTGTATTGTGGCCCACGACAACAAAAACAATATTGTGTGGAGATTTAACTTATTTTAGACTAAGAGCAAAGTTACGACCCAAATCTGGAATACATTTCCGAGAAAGGACAGAAAATCGTTCCTAATGTGATGTTGGTTGTAAACTAAAAGACAAAAGACCACTTCATTCCACTGGAAGTATTTGATGGTACTAACCCTTCCTTTGAATGACGGGTGATATTGTCAGTTTCTTGATGGCCTCCTTTACTTCCAAATAAATGTCCTGTACCCAGTATAGATTAGATCAACACAACAGTTCAGGTCAATGGGGAAAAAAAAAACATTCCCCGCCTCGACGAGGTTTGAAAGCATAACCACCAGGCCAGCAAGTAAAAGTTCTAACCACAGCACCACCGCGACACCCTGTTGTTGCTTGCGTCATGGATACATTTATGAAAAGGCCATTGAAAGCAAATAAATAAATAAATAAATAAATACACACGTATTGTTTGGTGATCATAGAAGTAAGGGTAAGAATTAGAAACCAGAGGACGCACTGGAGGTGTCTAATTTGTCATGCGTCGAAGTACACTTGTTCCTGCAGCAAGATGTTGTCATCATTTGGAGGTAACAGGTTTGAATCCCGGTCAGTAACTATAGCTTTCAATTGTTATGTTGTCTAGTGTGTCGTCAAGTCTCTAATTCTTACCGCTACTTCTATGAGCGCCAATCAATACGTGTGTATTTATTTATTTATTGCCTTGATGGCATCAAAGGGGTCCCCAATTGATATTTGTGTGTAATACGTGTACACTATTAAAAGCAGACAAGCATATTTAACAAACAAACAAACAAATGAAGTTAACGTATTATTGCGAGAGAAAAATGTGCAGGTATAGATTAGCACTTATAGAAATGGAGAAAAGAAGTAGATATTCAAGGGTATTAGACAATGTAAAAATTGAAAGCTGTAGTGACCACAGGAGGATTCAAACCTACGGCGTCCAAATGACGACATACCTCGCTGAAGGAATAAGTGTACCCTTAGCCAATTAGATACCCCTTCTTCATCTTTTTCTTAATAATAATCTTTCGTTTCACTTGAAACTGATTGTCTATATCTGCAATATTGTCTTTTGTACCGGGTGTTTGTAAAGTCTCACTACACATTGTACGTAGAACAAAATTTTTAAATGCTTTCTTCCGTTGATAACACCATTTAGTTTGGAGTGCAAAGAATTACTCCAGCTGACGACAGCCATTCGCTTCACGGTGGACATATTTTGATGCACACCATGTACTTCATTTTTCAAATTTGTTTTACATACATATTGTAGTGAGACTTTACAAACACCCTATAGACTCCACTGTCTTTTATTATTATTATTATTATTATGTTTTTTAGTTCTTTCAGTGGCCCATACAGCTTGGAATGGCCAGACGCTCTATTCTCGTATACCGCGGCACCACGGGGTTCCTGACAAGGATTTCCAGTATTTGTGGTTAGACCTTTTCGAGGAATAAGCCCGATATTGCCCCTACCGGAGAGTCTGCCACAATGCGAGCACCATACAGTTTTACAGATATAGACATATTCTATAAGGGCTCGCGGTTCCCCCAGTGTTCAGCGCCGCCTCATCAGGTCCCTGTGTGTCATTCGGATGACCGCCTCTGCTGGTGGCCCTGGCAAGATCAAGTGCAGATACTACACTTTGATCTGAGTCAAAAAGGCCAATACACTTTGATCTAACCCAAAGGCGTAAATGTTATATTGGAGGTATAGGGGCCTAATAATGTACCTGCTTGAGAATGTTTCACAATGTGAACACCTTACAGATTTACAGATATAGACATATTTCTATTGCGTTTGTGTGTGGCATCCTGATTGCAATGGTGCGACTTTGGACTGGTTGCCTCAGTCTTCAGCAGATTAACCAACTTGTTAAGTTTAATTTTCTTCTACTGTTATGTCACATTTTGGTGACAAAACACATCCTCATCCTACTCCTTACTTCATTAGTGCTTTCTTTATTTCCCATTTTTATTTCTCCGTCAACTTGTTTCTAGAAACCATTTTTTTTATTATTCTGAGATCTTTTCCATCAATTTTAATATCTCCCAATATTTCTATCCTTTCACCATGTTTTACTTTATCAAATGCTTTGGTATAATCTATAAAGCACAATTTTATGCCTTTCTGTGTCTATTGATTTCTCTAATAGTGTTTGTAATGTGCATAATGTATTGTTTGTACCTTATCCTTCCACAATTTCATACTGTTCTTCGCTTATTTCCATATTTATTTTCCTTCTTGTTCTTCTCATTTTAATTCTGAGTAGCAGTCTGGTGATGTGGTTTATGAGTTTGATTGTGTGAAATTATTCGCATTCAAACACTCCTGGTCCTTTGGTTAGAACTATAATACAGACTTCAGCATATCACGAAGTATATTTCCATTGTTGTAAATACCATTCGACATATTCGTTATTATTTCTACTACAAATTCTCCCAGTACTTCTAATTGAAAGTGGTTTCCACGTTGCCTGCTATTCCCCCCCCCCCCCTTTTTTTCGTATTACTAATAGCGTCACTGACTTCTTCTTTTAGAATAGTTTGACCTTAAAAGTTACTTTCTCATATTAATTCTATGCTTTCTCCTTCGAAGGCTCGTGTATCCATTACATTTCTTTAGTCTCTTCTTCCATTGTCACCGCCACAGAGCCGTCTCTGTGGCGAAGAAGTTACGGACACAATTCGTAATCCCGCATATCGCGTTCGAAACACAGGCTGCGGGTGATTTGGCAGCAGTCCGCCTTGCTTTCGTTTTTCATACAATGGTATGAGTGCCGGTGGTTCAGAAATCAATGGCAAACTACTGAACATAAACTTGTCAAGAAATCAAAAACAGCCAAAAATTGCTGGGGTTGACTGTGAACTGCAACTAACTAACTTTAAAATTTCAGACATGATGTGTTTAATCTTGTTTTTCTTACTGTTAAATCCCTTATTCTTCTGTGCATAATTTGTTGTATCCAAACAGGAGATGCATGAATGTACTCTGGGAAGGAAAATGGTGGACAGAGCTGGGCGTGTTTCCTCTTGACATGTCGGTTCTTAACTCAACTCAACTCCTCTTGACAAAGAAAGTTTCTACATCACTTCTTGGATGCAATCCAGTCAGTGATCGACCTCCCTGCTGACTTACAATGAATAAAAGAAACATGACCACTATACAGGTTTTGGCACCATAAAGTACAACAGAAGAGGATAAAATCCGGGAATTTTCAGCAGTTTAGACGAGATAGAAAAGGGGGAAAAAGAGATATCGGGATAAACACGGGGAACTTCATCGAAAAAGGTGGAGTCTGAGGTCTAATAAAGGAGGGAGAAGAAAAGGTACGAGGTCGGTTCAGTATAATAATTAAAGTTAGTAGCATATCACATTAATGCCAAACCTGGACAATGACAGAAAAAAAAAGAGAAAAGAAAATTACCACAACGAAATGGAGATCCTCGAGAAGAATAATCAACGTAACAAGAACAGAGAAAATCAGAAATTATGAAATCAGGATTAAAGTGGGTGTTATAGCAGCGCTAGATTTCATTCCCTAAACGAATATTTTTACGTAAGGCCAGAAGAAACCTTTAAAAACACTGAAAATCTCACTGAAAACTTTTGGAATGCATCGTGACACCCGGGAAACTTTTGCCAAAGACCAAAATTCGTGGCGTACATCATTACTCAAGGGTGCAGTCATATGTGAGGCAACCAGGACTGCAAGAGCTGTGAAGAAAAGGCTGGACAGAAAAACCACTGCAGGAGATCCTCCTCCTGGAGCATCAAGCATTCTTTGCCCACGTTGTGAAAGAACATTTCGAGCCAAAATAGGCCTTATCAGCCATCTTAGAACTCACGGCTCCATACTTTCAACCCC